>SNQJ01S0007209.1:75080-115835 GCA_010110895.2 Picea sitchensis
TTTGATCTGATGTTGCCAACCTGGGAGTACAGCCTCTGTTAGCTGTTGATAATCTTGACTTTCCTCAGCGTGCCTCTTTGTAAGCCCCTGTTAGCTGCGGAAAGTATGCATTTTCCACAGCGCGCCACTTTGTAGAAGACCCTCCTTAGCTGTTGAAAGCATGTATCTTTGACAACGTGCCACCTGAGAACTGATTTTAGGAACCTTTTAAGATTTGACACTTTCAACAGCGCGCCAACTGATGAAACGATCTCCTTAGCTGTTGAAAGTGGTCACTTTCCACAGCGCACAATGAATTTTTGAAAACATGTTAGCTGTGGAAAGTAAAAAATGACAATTTTGAAAAAGGAGACTTTATGGGTCAAAACCAAAACTTAAGTTTTGCAGCTAAAAAGACTCAACAAGTAATCGAGGAAACTATCAATAGCCATGCTATCCACCGTAAAACCCGACCAAAATGACGGTGCTATTTTGGGAGTTAACAGAACCAACATTAGATAGGCTTAAGGCCTTGATATAGGATTGGAGAGTAAACTCCCCATGGCCACGAAAACGAACCTTGGGAGTTATTAAAGAGTGATAAATCCATTCTTACAACCAATGTGTCGGGAATCTCCTCTAACATAGGAGTTAAGCACGGGGTCACATCATGGAAACTAGGGAGATTACCCCTCTCTTCTTGTTTTGGTGTCTGCGGTATTGCTTTGATTGATTTGTATACGAGGGTTTCGTTGGTTCCACACCTCTGTGTGAGGTAACACCTTCGAAGCTTCGGGCTCAGTTACCATGTCCTTACATGTAGTTAGACCTATGAATATTTGCCTGATCATTGATTATACAATGGTATCCTTAGTGACCTTTCGTAGGTAGCCAACATAGGTGACTACAGGTGGGACATGCCTGTAGTACCTGGGGAAGACGTTCGTTCATGGTCTTAGTTCCCCCGAAGGGTGCCCACCTTAATAAAGGGTGCTTGCACCAGTCATGGCTATTTCATGTAGATCATCATAACTGCTCCTTATACCTTCACTAGCCAATATTGTAGGGACTTCATCTCCCCTAGAGGGTTAGTTTTCAGAAGGCCCCCTGAGCCATTGGTTTGCTTGATGTTATCCTAGATTTGATAGGGGCCTGCCTTTGATTTCGAGTCTAGATCGACCTTAGGTTGAATTATGTTTGATTTACACCTATTGTTTTCACTGTGGCTAAATTACCGTGTCAGTCCCGTCAATTTCAAGGACTAGAACCCATGTGCAAAATTTGGTAAGTTTTTATCTCTCTCTCTTATAAAACTCTCGGCCCTCAAACAGTCTCAGTCTAGATATTAAAACTTTCATCCCCAAGATGCATTTGTCAATGAGTGTTTTAGACAATTGAGTTTAAAGGTGGGTGAAATGATGGATTGAAAGAAATACATGATAAACATATGAGGCATTGCAAAGAATGAATCTCATAGTTTATGGAAAATAATAATGTGTTGAGCAATTAAGAATTCAACATTTTTAATAAATATACTAGATCGTTAAAACATGCATCAAACAATAGGCATCTTCAACATTTAAATACATGGAGGTACTCTTTGCATATCAATAAACATAACGAGAAATGACAAGAAGCGGTCATTGTTAAGAGCGAATCACTTCACTATCATAAGCATACAACACACAGTTACACTGAATATGCTATATAACTTGTTGCTTTAAGCTTTTATTAATGGAGATCTGGTGTAAGAAGCCAAAATGAGAGGGTGGCTTTTACAAGAGCACATGCACAAAAAGAAAGACACACTAAAACATAACGCATGGGATGAATCTCATGAAGCCTGCAACCTTAAATATCTACCTATGCATGAGGGGTTTTGATCAAATAGCTCTGGTTGTAAGAAACTCTTAAATTCCCCAAAGTGTCGACTCAAAAAATGAGCTCCTTATCTTTCTTTATAGGTTCTTCACTTGTGAGAAAACCGTTCATTTATACCAAAATTGGTTCTTGAAACTGAGATCCTACTTGTCAGTTTCTTGATACCGAATCTGGTTTTCTAACTGATTTTGTCCTGGGTAAAAATGACTTTTTACCTCCATAGTTGACCTGTTGATACTGTTGTTGGGTGTGTTCTCCTAGTCAAATTGAGCCTTTGTCTAAGTCTTTTTGACGGGCTCAATCGATTCCCATGGTTACACTGAGTGTTCTCATCCTTCACTGGTGGTGGGGAAAGATAGCCATTTCCTCTCAGTTGACATCACCCAATGTAACCGAGCTCAAATGACCAATCGCTTGAATCATTTGCCTCAACCTTCTCCAGTGTACTGATCGGATTGGAAATTGCACCTTAGGGTGAATTCCTGAATGTCCTTCGGCTCTAAAATATGAGCTAATGATACTTGAGAAGGACATTCTCTTCCTCGTGAAACATAGAACACTATCTCTCAACATCTAGAGCCAAGATGGATGATATCTTCTCCTGTGGGGAGGGATTATGTTGGTGGGTCATCATCTGGGATGCATGGCATTTGAGTAATTCACTTTTAGAAAGAAAATCACTTGTAGATTGGTTTCTTCTGATTTTTTTTTGGCTTTATCGTATAGGACCTCGACACGTGTTTGTGGAGACAACTAATGGGAATGAGGTGATTCATTGCACCCAACTTGATATGCTAAGATATGGTGCTTGCGTGGGTGTGCGTGTATGGACAATGATTATTGTCCTCTGTTAGATGCAAGTAATAATGTGATCATTTCCAAGGATATGGAGGCGTGAGGAGGCGTGAGGTCAAAGGTCAATTTGAAATCCATCCACTCCATCAAATGATTTTGCGCGTCGCCATTATATCATTCACCCGTTCGAAATATCTCTTCCTTATTACTTTGTTTAAACACACACGATTTTCCCAATGGCTTAGTTCTTTTGAAAACTTGGGAGAACACGTGAAATTTTGGGTGACATCATCACGAACACATGGTAGCTTCATATTGGTCCATGTCAGTGTTGAAGTGTCTCTGGGCTCGACCTATGTGTAGCTGAGTTTGATATGGTGACCAGAGTCCCAGTGGGTGTTGTTTACACAAGTGGCAGTCTATGTTTGGATTTAGCGAGTGTCTTGTTGCCATGTCAGGCTGTCTTTGATTTCCCCAATTTCCTAGGTGGACTGTTGTGTTGGCTCCATGTGGCGTTGAGTGGGTAGGAAGGTGTGTGCTGAGTTGGAGGATAGGTGACTTGACGAAACCAGAATACCATTATCGTGACCCGAGGGGAGTGGTTTTGCTTTCTGTATCCCTATCATGTGACACCATTCAACCCTCAACATGTGGCTCTTAAAGCTACGGTCGCACCCTAAGCTCATGTTAACTCTCGTGCACTTTCTTGATGCGATATCGAATATTTTCCAGAGATCAGGCTTGCTTGTAATCATTGGATGATTGGGCCCCACACCTTTTCTAGCATTTGGTTCTTAAGTCTTGGACACATGATATAGCCCCTGTATGGAAAATGGCTTAATCCATGTTGAAGCACTATTATCCCCTGTTGTGGTCCCGATAAGCGCCTAGGCACTTGAAATTTAGCCTTAGGCCCTTAGGGCTTGATTTTTTTGTTGATTTCTATAGGTTGCTTGAGCATCTGCTAGCCCCTTTTCGTCCATGATCTTTGTAAGCTCGCCTTTAACCTCTGTCTTGTCAAATTCAGCCTCATAAACTCGATGAACATGTGTATTAGTGACTAGGTCAATTGTAGTACTAACATTGGCTCCAACAGGGACAATCTACCCCTGTGGACTGCTGAGAACTATAGAAAAAGTGCCTTCTTTTGTTGGGTTATGGAGTCTGAGTTAAATAAGAGGCCCCTTGGGCACTTGAAAACTAATCTGATAGGTGAAACAAAACTATTCAATAGTTTACAACGTTAGAACCCTAACTATTTGCTTGCATAAAAATAGTGAATGAAGTAAAATTAAAAATATATGAACATGAATGGAAACTGATTTATTTATGTACAAGGTAGCAAGATTTGCATCATTCAATACTGCAATAAGTGTTTGAGGAACTTCCCATTTACAAGAGCCCCAAACAAATCTCCATCTAGTTGTGCCAATTCATATGAGTTGTTGTCTTGTACTACAACAATTTGAAAGGGAAAAGATTGTCGAATTTTCCATGTTTACCCTTTGCTTCTCTTATGGTATCCCATTTTAGGACTATGTCTCCTGCCATGAAGCTTCTCTCCTTCGTTCTCTTATTGAAAACCTCCTTTATTTTTGCTTGATGATCTTGAGACCTTATATGTACTTGCTCTCTTAATTGTTGGACTTCAATCAGTTGGTTGATTGTTCTCTGCATATCATCTGACTCTACCTCCACATATTGTAGAAAATTCATCACAGGAAGGCTGAGTTGGATGGGAAAAATGGCCTCTAATCCATACACCAACTGAAAAGGAGAAGTTCAAATGGACTTCTTGATGCTTACTGTATCTGCCCACACTGCATATTTCAAATGAGAATCCCATGCTTTCTTGTTTTGGGACAACATCTTCTTAATGATCTTGATGAGATTCTTGTTGAATGACTCGGCCAAGTGATTCCCCTATGGGTAGTAGGCAATGTGGTGTCCATGCTCTGTATTGTAATTTTGGAAAAATTTCATAATCTTAGAAGATTTGGAAGCTCGAGCATTGTCAATTATGATCTTTCTAGGATATCCAAACCCAACCATTTTTTATTTTTTTTTATCTACAAGGAACTTGACAATGACTGTGTCAGTTGCTGCTCAGGTGGGAATGACCTCCACCCACTTGGTGAAGTAATATATGGTTGTCAAGATCCATTTGTGTTTCCCACTTGAAGTTGGATTTAATTCACCAATGAAATCCAATCCCCATTGTTGGAAAGGTTTCTATGCTTTGATGGGTCTGAGTGGAAGAGGCTACAACTTCTACTTTCTTGCAAACATTTGACATTCGACATAGGTTCTAACCATGAAATTTACATAAGAGAATAATGAGGGCCAGTAGTAACTAGCTCTGAGAATSTTGTATGCAGTGGCTCTCTGAGGATGGTGGCCTCCACATATCCCCTTGTGAAACTCAATGRTAATACCCTCATCTTCTTCTTTAGTAAGACAATTTAGCAATTTTCCACCTGGATCTTTCCAAAATAGATTCTCTTCCAAAATATAGTATTTCACARCCTTGAGCTTGATATATATTTCCTTAGCTTTGTCCCATGTTGGYGGGCAACWTAAATTTTGAAGGTAGAAAATTACATCTTTGTACGAATCCGACTGGGAAAATTTAGGACTAAACTTCAAAGATGGTTCTTGTGTTTCATCTTCTTCTGGTTCTATTTCCATGATGCTTGTTGACATAGAATTCATGTCAAGGGATTTACGATTATATTTAGCTAGCAACTTTGCAAGACCTTACCCCTTTATCAAATTTTTGCGCTTTATCTCTAAATCATACTCCTGCAGCTTGGAAATCCATTTACCTCTTCTTAATTCACTATAAGGCCGCGTGAGGATGTCCTTAATAACACTAGTAGGTACATAGGCAAATGATTTAGAATGCAGTATGTAATCTATGAATTCTTTCAATGCCTTGACCATGGCATAAGCTTGTTTCTCCAGGCTTCTATATATGAGTTCAACATCTCTTAAATCTCTATTGAAAAAGGATATGGGCTGCTCTTGATTTTCTTCATTTTTTTGCAACAACACAACAACCATGGTATGATCTAAACCAAAGGAAAAAATACAGAACTCCTTATCATAATTTGGGCTAACTAACACCGAAGATTCTCCCAATTCCTCTTTGATTCGCTGAAAAGACTCTTTAGCTACAACAATCCACTTTACTTCTTGATCTTTCTTCAACATGTCAGTGACATGCCTTACCATCTCAACAAAATTTGGAACAAATCTTCTCAGGAAGTTAATCCTTCATAAGAAGGATTTCATCTCTTTTTTGTTTCTAGATAGAGAAATTTGTTTAAATGCCTCCAATATTTTGGATCCATCTTCACCCCTTCCTTTGATACAATATGGCCTAGGAGCTTCTCCCCTCTATTATTGCAAAATGAGATTTTTTTGTGTTCAATGATAGGCCAATTTTTTTTCACTTCACAAAAGTCTGCCTCAAATGCTTGATGTGATCTTCATATGTCTTAGAGAAGACAATCATGTCATCAAGGTATATAACAATGAATCTGTCCTTCTCTCCCACAAAGGCTATGCCCATAGCTCGTTGGAACATGGCTTCTACATTTATCAAACCAAAAGGCATTTTATCATACATGAAAGTTCCCCGTGAGGTTGTCTTTTCCCTATCTTCAAGATGCATTTCCAACTGGTTATATCCTGAGAAACCACCCATCATGGAGATCCTATTTTCTCCCACTACTTTCTTAAGTATGTGATCCATCTTTGGAAGAGGGTAATTATCCTTTAGTGAGCATTTGTTCAGGTTCCTGAAATCCACACAAATTCTTATCTCTCCACTCTTCTTCCTGACTAGAACCAAATTTTCCACCCATTCAGAATACCTAAGGGGAATAATGATTTGGGAATCAAGAAATTTCCTCACCTCCTTCTCAATGGTAGGTAGTAAGCGCGGGTTTACCTGCCTTAGTGTCTACATAAAGGGCTTAGTACCAGGCTTAATTGGTATTTTATGTTGTATAATGATGGTATCATAAGTATCCAGGTCTTCATATTTTTAGGCAAAAACATCCATGTACTCCTTCAAAACTGTAGATATTCTTCCTTGTACTCAGGAGGAATCTCTTTAGACAACTTTATGAGTTTGGGTTCTTTTTTCGTCCCAATGTTGCATTCTTTAGTGTTGTCATTTTTAGTAAGGATTATTGGCTTTACAAACATTCCATTTCTATCAAAAAGCTGCTCTAGGGGCACCAGTCCTTTGGGGATAAAATTATTTTTGAGTTGAAGGACTTTATGTTCATCCATGTATTCACTAAATCCAAAAGTGATTTGAATTTCCCTTTCATCACGGAGTCACCATCTTCCTCATCATCCGAGTCCACATGGATATTGACAAACTCCTCTATGACTTCCATGAATTTTTTGATCTACTGGTCATCTTCAAAAACTTGACAGTATTTGATGTTATCAAGGATGGATGGTCTATACCTCATCTTAATCTCATATTTCATTTGAGGAACAACAAGTGTTTTAAAAGTACTAGATGCCACCGCTAAGGAATCATCGTGCTGGTTAAATTCTCTTGAGATAGTAGTAATATTAAAAGCCTCATAAAAATTATCAATTAAATCCCATACCTGATTTTTGTATGCCCTCATCCCGGGATGCCTTTTTTGGTAGCAACCTTTGATTTGCTGCACCACTAGTTCTGAATCTCCAAATACCAGCAACTTAGTGATACACATTTTTCTTCCTACCTTGAGGCCTAGAATCAAGGCCTCATATTCAACTAAATTGTTAGTG
This sequence comes from Picea sitchensis, assembly GCA_010110895.2. Classification (NCBI taxonomy): domain Eukaryota; kingdom Viridiplantae; phylum Streptophyta; class Pinopsida; order Pinales; family Pinaceae; genus Picea; species Picea sitchensis. Next base: position 82,536 of record SNQJ01S0007209.1, read on the forward strand.
GCCTCGAACTCCAACTTGTAGGGAAAATGGATTTATTTCTTATTAGGAGAAACGAGAACCACACCAGATCCTACTCCTTTGGAATATGCCCCATCAAAATACAATTTCCATATACCACCTATTTCTTCAGCAGGGCTCATTGAAGGAGCTGTGAGTGTTAGAGATTCCTTGTACTCTTCATTTACTGTGAGTATGCAACAACTAAGATCTTCATTGGAAACATATATAGGATGATTTACATGATTGTTCTGGTCACTAACCGCATAAGCAAATTTATTTTCTCTATACAACCTCCTATTCTCTTGTCCAAAAACTGGTACAGTGGCATATGTCATGTCCATCTGCATAGTAACTCCCAACTTATGTGCCCATGTTCTTGATAGCTACATGCCATATTTTGCAAGCACATTAGCCACCATGACATCCATCACAATGCTCTTAATAGGAAGTTGAGCCAAAGTGACTACCATATCTTTGATCAACCCATCACACTTAACTTTCCTATCATCAAAAGAATATAGATGATCATGTGGCCTAGTTATTTCTAACCCCATCTTTTCCATAACTACTTTGGGCATAAGATTATGTGATGCTCCAAAATCAAGCATACAATTATGTAGCATTATGTCATGGATATTTAAGGTCACATACAAAGGTGCAACAAATTCTTCCATGTCATCTATGTGGGGGTAAAAATCTATAGTGGGGGACTCATCTTGCAGATTCATAGTACCAGGGAGACTTGCTGAGCTTTTTCCCTGTATGGATTTCTCAATCTGCTTGTTATATTAAGGATTTTTAGCCAATTTCACTAGTGGGACGAGAATATTGATCTTAGACAACTATTTGAAGGTTCCCCAACCTCCTTACCCTTGGGAATATTATTTATTTATTTTATTTTATCCATAGAAAGACTTGGATTGGGCTTCTTAGGATGAGCTTGACCATCATGGTTGGTTGCCTTCTGTCTAGGTCTGAGATCACATTTCTTATGCACATTAGCATGTAGTGCATCAACAAACATCCTACACTAAATAGAGGACAACACTTCTTTATTTGATTCACTTTTGGGGATTTTCTTCCTGCTGTTAAGGGATTCTTCATAATCATCTTGGATTAGATGCATGACATTATTTTCTTCTTGAAGCAAGTGTATTTATTTCATATTTTCAATATATTCTTCATCCATTTCTTCCTCCACCAAGTTATTTTCATCATTGGTTCTCACAAGGGGGTTGGATGGGTTGTTCTTCATTTCTTCTTTCTCCCCCCATGAGTTGAGGATTGAAAGGCCTCCTGAACTAATTAGGGTTCCTCACCCCTCCTTCTCAAGGAACCTTGACATTACCATTTTCCATTTCGAACCTTGACATTTTATTTGTTGGGTTTCTAATCAATCTAGACATATCGTCCATCCTAGCGTCATGGGAATCGTTGACTAGATCCGAGGAACCACAGTATTCTTTAGCCCTTTTTCTTTCTACTTGATCTGGATTTTGTTTCATTTTACCTTATGCAATCATATTTCCTTTAATGTCTATTGCATGATCCTAAATTATTAGTAGAGTTGGATCCCTTCTTTCCCTTAATACCATGGTAAAGTTTGTATCAAAATCTCTAGCATATGTGACTTTAGTTGCTTGTTGTAGAGGCTTTATGTCTCTATGGATCTTGTTGTATATCTTGTTAAATCTTCTGTTAAAGTCGACAAGAGGCTCGTTTGTGATCTTCTTGAGTGAACCAAATTCGTTCAAGTAATATAGACTATCTCTCTTTCCCCTCCATTGTTTCATAAATGCAGACTCAAAAGCCTACCAACTATCTATTGAGGCTATAGGAAGCTCCCATAAGCACTTTCAGTCATGTCCCTCCAAGATCTGAACAAATAGCCTCATCAAGAGATCATCATGTTCCATGAAGAAGTTGTTAGTGAAGTCTTGTAAGGTTGCTAAATGTTCTTCAACATAATGAGTTGGTTCACCATTGTATTTGGGTAAGAGCTCCAAATAATTTTCAGAGAGGTCATGAACATTCACAGGGAGATTCAATGGGATAAATTGTTACACAGCTATTTATCACACTACCAAGTGTCACACTTAAGATTCACAATTTACTAGGTGTCACTCTTAAGTGTCATAATTTAATCATCATGTGGGAGTGTTTGTCATAATCCCTAGACATGTTGGAAGGGAAACCTATCATTTGGAGGTCTAAATACTATCTTTTACCTTGAGTTTTTGGCATTTTTAGAGGATCATCGCTCCCCTGACCATATGGAGAGGGGGATAAATCCCAATGATCTCTCCTTGTCCAGTTATAGGGGAGCGATAATCTCGCCTTGTGTTAAGTTATGGTGGGCGATGAAGTGATTGCAACCATTATGCCTTATTTTGAGAGGTTGTTTTCGAGAGATTTCAGTTGGTCAGAGGTTGTTTCAAGCTACCCTCTATCCAAGGCAAGGTCAATCTAGCTTGTTTAGCGAAATCCTCATTTGATCCCATCCTCTCCTCAAAATTATCCTATGGTTATGTTGCCTCAAACTCCTATTTAATGAAGTACATTCATGGGTGAAAGAGGAGGAAGACATTCAAGATATTATACTGTTGATCTTGAAGGCATCAAATTTGAAGAGATGTTTGCCCCAATTTCCATAATGGAAGCAATCAGATTGGTACTAGCTTATGCATGTTCAAAGAATATTAAAGTGTATTAGATGGACGTAAAATCAACTTTTCTGAATGGGGAACTAGAAGAAGAAGTCTACATTGAGAAACCATAACGATTTCGGTTGTCAAAGAATGAAGATTATGTTTGCAGATTAAATAAGGCCTTGCATGGTCTCAAACAAGCCCCCAAAGCATGGTAATCTAGACTATACAGATACTTACAACAACAAGGGTCAAGAAAAGGAAATGCAGACAACAACCTGTACATCAAGGTAACTCAAGATAGTATTTTATTAATTGAAGTTTATGTTGATGATATTATTTTTGGAAGTGATGATGACATGTTAAGTAAAAAATTTGCAAAGGATATGCATAATGAATTTGAAATGTCATTACTTGGAGAACTATCCTTCTTTCTGGGTCTTCATATATGTCAAAGAAACCAAGGCATTTTTATTTCTCAAACTAAGAATACCATAGAAATGCTAAAGAGGTTCAGAATGGAAGATTGCAAACCAGTTAACACTCCTATGCAAACCAGTTGCAAGTTGAACAAAGATGACGATTAAAAGTCCACAGATCAAAGGCAGTACAAGTCAATGATTGGAAGCTTACTATATGTGATAACATTCAGACCAGATGTAATGGAGGAAGTTGGACAGGTGGTACGATTTCAAGCAGCACCAAATGAATCACATGTTATAGTAGTGAAGATGATTTTCAGATGTCTCAAGGGCACAAAAGAGTTTGGATTATGGTATCCAAAAGGAAAGGATCTATCACTTATTGCCTACACATATGTAGATTGGGAAGGTTGCATTGATGGCCAACGAAGCACTCGTGGAGCGACATTCTACTTGGGTGAATGTTTGGTATCTTGGCTAAGCAAGAAACAATCATCAATATCATTGTATACAGTCGAAGCAGAGTATATTGCAGCAACAACATGTTGTACAGAGGTTCTATGGATGAAACAAACATTGACATATATACAAGTTTAGTATGATGAGGCCATTCCCATATATTGTGATAATACAAGCACCATCAATATCTCAAAGAATCCAACAATGCACTCCAAGACGAAGCACATTCCAATCAAGTATCACTTTCTACGGGAACAAGTTGCAGAGAAGAACATCATAGTTGAATATGTGGGAACAAAGGAACAGGTTGCAGATATCTTCACAAAATCGCTTCTAAGGGAAGGCTTTGCGTATATTAGCGAGAGACTTGGAGTAATTTCTACTCCAAAATGAATGCTTTTGAATGCTTATCTTATATGTTGTATATTTACACAAGGAAGTGCCCTACAAAGGACAATTCAGGTTGGGGGAACATGTTCAAGAAGAGTTCAGTCAGGTGGATCAGCCCCAAGGATAGTTCAGTTAGGGGGAGCATCCCTAGAAAGGAAGTTACCGTTGCTATTGATGACAAAGGGGGAGAGATTCATTAGATGCAGGACAAAGAGCTAGATGCTTGGAGAGAGAGCATGGAGGCATGCTTCTAGGGGGAGAAATGGTCACATGGGAAGCATAAGTGATACGACTTCAATATTGTATCAGAGTGTTGCCATCAATGCCAAAGGAGGAGATTGTTGATTAATTGGGTTGGTTGTCATTGATGTCAACCCTCGAAGCAAGTCTGATAGCCCCAACATTATGGTTAAGGGACTTCATTTTGATTGATGTATAATGGTATGAAGTTTAATATATTTGTAGGAAAGACTATTCTAGATGGATAGTACATCTCATGCCATTTTCGATGATATGTGGAATGCCACATAAATCCTCACGGTTAGAGAGTTATGGCCTTGTGAAGTTGGAGAACCCTCGTGAGTTATCTAGAAGGTCAAAAAAGTCAAAATTATTCTAGAAGCTGCTAGAAGAAGTTGACTAGTCAAGTGAGTAGAACTAGGAGTTAATCATGGGTTAAGTCGTTGTAATAAGAAAATAATTAAAAATAGATTAGTTGCAACTAGAAGTGGCGAATTTACTATTTGTAGAAAAGTGGGTTAGAAGTGGACAAGTGGTTAGAAGTGGGTTAGCCCTAGAAGAAGGAAATTGGGTTAAGTTGGTTAGAGGTAACCCCTTGAGGAAGATACATGGAAGTATAAATAAGAGAGAAAGACTCTCCTATTAACACCTATTGAGAACATTAAATATCTATTATTGTGTAAGGTTTATTGTAGGTACTCATTGATATATCTGAAGTTGCGCAAGTCTAAGATAACATGAAGGGTTGACGACGAAAGTTTTAGAATTACAACAAATACTGAAAAAACCCCCAGTTTTTGAGGTGTACATGAGATATAGTGGAGCATGGTGTGTATGTACGCGATCTATCAATATAATAGGGCACACACATGAGAGTAAAGCCTAAAAAATTGAGAAGATGAATATGTCGGGTCTCTAAAGTCTGAAAGCTAGCTCCCAGGAAGGTCGACAATGATCAGGTACATCAGATCTATCTACTGGTTCAAAGGGTATGTCTTATTTCTATGAGTAGTTGGGATTTTTTTGTATACATGAGAAATGGTTATGGGTGTTTGAGGATTTTCCCTAGAGAGATTATTTGTTGCATGGGACTTTCTGTATAAGTCAGATCTACATAAATACAATGCTGGTACAATCAATATTTATCATTGATACATCTTGTTAGAGTTGAGGCACATATTGTATTTCTTGGCATATGGTTAAGGGTTTTTGTGGTACATGATTGAGAGCTTGTATTTGTGAAGTGGTTGATGTATTGAGAGGTTGTATATCAGAAAGGGTTTGATGTCTAGTTCATGTGAGGGTTATTATACTTGTTCATGATTATACACACTTGTATGGCACATGAATAGAGAGATATAGATTCATTTGGTCAAAGGATATGTATGAGGATATATGCACAGGGAACAGTTACAGTCTAGACATAGTGACGGGTTGCAGGTTGATGTGACAGAGGCTGAAGAGGTTTAGAGTTTTCAGAGAGAGAAAACACTAGTTTTCAAAAGGCATACACAAGCTGTAGTACAGATAGACCGCGTACATACACATGCTACAATATAGATAAGGCACACACATACGCGCACTGAAGAACAAATAGGTTGGGTATCTGTTGGTTTTTATTTGTACAAGATCAATTCAGGTACAAGTTGATTACAGAGCAGTGGTACATGTTGACTACAGGTCAGTGGTACAGGTTGGTACAGGTTTACAATGGTATATCTCACAGTGATAGTGTGGCAATGGATTCTTATTTTGACACTTATATTTTGGGGTGTTAGGATGAGGCAATGATAGGTGGTTGTAGCCACCTTCCGGTTGTTGTCGGAGAACATAGGGGGTTGTAGCCTCCTTCTGGTTGTAACCAAAGAATTGAGGAGTTGTAGCTTCCCTTAGGTTGTAGCCTAAAAATATAGGGGGTTAGATCCTCCTGCCAGTTGTAGCTGGAGAACAAAGGAAGTTGGTGGTTCCAATTAATGTAATTCTTAAAGACATATAAGAAAAAACATTATGTGGTTTTCTCTCGCATTGGGTTTCCATGTAAAAATACTAGTGCACTGTGTATGTGTATGATTGTTTATTTGTTCATGGTTTATTTACTCTTCACTTTTTGGATGATAATACTATATTGATCATAAAGATAAATAATACTTGCATACTATGGTTAAAAGGATTAAAAATCTCTGTTATTGATTCACCCCCCCTCTCAGTAATCCAACATGGAAAAGGTACAATAAGGATGACATAGGGAAATCCATTATTTGATCATCCTCGTATCCCAAGATGAAAGAAAAATTTTCAATGGCCACTTGAAACTCCTTAGGGAAGTCTTTAGATCTTTAGGGAGGAGGTTCACTAGGTAGAGGGAGATCCTTATGCCACAATCTTCTTAGTTAAATAGTCCTTTGGTTTTTTTCCAAGGTGATATATCTAATGCTATAAAATTCTACACATAGGGTATGAGAGCCAAAAAAAATTCTTAGCATGGATGCTAGGGAATTAGAGGTAAAAACAGAGATGGATTTAGACCATTTAGAAGACATGATGGGGCCCTTGTTGGGATTGTAATTTTGAGTGTGGAGGGACATGAATTCCATAAAGGGAACACATTAGGGATATCATATTGAGATAGACTAGAAGCCTAGCAATGGGTGACCTTAAATTTGGTTACAAACGACTGAGTAGGAAGAGCCTATAAGTTCCGTAACATATGAAATTTTTATCAGGGATTTAGATACATGGGAAAAATTATCCAAAAAATGAGGTTGTTTGCACAAGGAGGTGTCACTAATATCAAAGTGATGATTAGATGATTGAGCTAAGGAGGATTTAGATATAGATCAAACTTTCTTGGATGTGGGAATGGCTAGGTATTTCTAAAATTTAAAATTGAAGCAAAGAAGGTTATATGAGGCTTACCCATTATCAAAGGGTAGAAACTAGATGATGACATGATCAAAAGAGTCTAAGTGCACTGGTACATGACACTTTTGATGGTCAAATTGTTTTCTAGTGCAATTTTGGTCTTCTCCAAAGCTCAAAGTTATTCACATGAAATATTTTGAATGATAGGTAAAATAACCTTTTTGATCCAATTTAAATCCTTTAGTCCCTTCATAAATATTGCGATCATGTAGTCTTAAAATATAAGATGATTCTATTTAGGGAAAAATTATACTAAAGTTTCCGTTTGAAGAAAATGATATTCCATGTGGCAGTTTCTAATTGGGGTGGGAGATTCTGTATCTTAGCTAAACGAGAAATTGCACTTCCCGTTAGTTATTGTTATACATTAGCACCACAATTCTTTACAATGGAATATACAACCCATGGCGCTGCATTCTAGGCTACTTGTGTGTCCATGACATGGTGAATATAGGTCTTGTATGGAAAAGGGAAGGTCCTTTTTTCTCAAAGGGTTAAGAAATCTCATGGATTCTCTTAACCATTAGTATTCCCCCATTGTAGTAATTCATATACATTCATAACGAATTAGGGATCCCTCCAATTGTTGTGAATGGTTGAGATCCATATGATCACTTATTGCAAGGGAAAGGAATCGAGTTATCCTGTTGGATTTTCATGATAAATAAAATATGGGGATCTAATATTTTTTTCTTCGATGGAATACACATCTCGGGAAACCCTTCAAGTACTTCCCCTCATTTTGAGTATGACATGGGAGGTAAACTAGTTAGTTGCATTTTTGGCAACCTAACCCGGTGGGGACATCAAGTGAGGCCCAATAATATATACATGAAGCTATTCTAGGGACTTGACCTCATGACCTCTTACTTGTAATTCACAACACTCAACCACTTAAGCTAACACATCGGGCTATGGGGAGACACTATTTTGTGATGGTCATGGAATGATTTTAGGGATGAATGACCATGGGGACAAATGATGAAAGTGTAATCAATGAATTGAAACCAACTTTTGGGTTTGAGATGGAATCTTGTAAGGGATAATATTTCAAAATGTTCCATAGATATGTTTACCACTATGGGGGATAAGGATGAGCACATCATTGTGACTTTAGTTTGTTCACAAAATTTACCTTTGAAACTAAAGAAATTAGATGTAAGAGATATATTGATAATATCTAAGGTCTGAGGGTCAACTAACTTACAAATTAGGTCAAGGGATTATGGGATGAGCATTTACGTTAAAAGAGAAACAACATCAAAACTAACCATAAGTTCTTCTTCATAAAGACAGAGATTGTGAATTTTGTGGATAAAGTCAACCAAATTTATTATAAAGGAATGGGTTTTACCTACAAAAGGTTTAAGTTAGTCGATGAAGAACTTGTCTAAGGCATATGTAGGACATCCGATTTCACTACAAATAGGTCTTAAAGGGTTGTATTTCTTGTGGATCTTAGGTTTTCCATAATTTTTGTGGGGTTGAGGATTATGAGGAAGTTTTTTTTATTTTTTATAGAAGAATCAAGGGAGGAGTATTTGATGACCTTGGTAAACATGTTGATGATTTTGTTGGTGGGATTCTTGGAAATGGGTTGGTAATATTAGGAGGACAGAAGATCAAGTATTTTGGATTTGTAATTTGGTTTGTTCATGATCATGGATGTATTACCTTTATCAAATTTTAGAATGAAAACATTGGCTTGGTTATCATTAAGACTATGAAGGGCATTGAATCTTCTTAAAGAGGTTATGTTTAGGAAGGTTTCCAGAGAGGAGGATCTAGGCGTGATCATTCCTAATCTCCTTTTCTTCATGAATGGGAGGATTTAAAGGGTAATGGATTCAATAGAACATAGGATGTGTTCACCTAGAATGCCATGACGTGCCACAACATAGTTAAATCCTTTTTGAATAAGATGGAGGGTGTGGGGATCTAACTTAAGAGAATATAGATTGATGGTTGTAGATGAGGATAATGAGGGAGGGTGGGATATAAATGAAGAAGGATGGAGACCTGAGTTAGAATTAGAGTTTATAATTTTATCATCATAGGTTAAGATGGAATAAGGATTATAACATATAATGTAATTACAATTTGATAAGATGAAATTGGAACTTAAGGAAATTAATTGGTTATAAATACCACATTTAAAGGAGATTGAAAGTGCTAATTGGATAGTGTGGGTACCGTTTGAAGAAATTAAGGTTATGTATTGCATAATTGAACTACGGTTTAACTAGATTGGTTGGGAAACAACTTAGGCCAAACTAGATGGGATTTTGAGGTAAGAGAAATCAAATGATATTCTGAATCATTATGAAAAGAGAATGATGAATCATTGGGGTTTGAGAGCATATTTGTGACGGTCAGACTAGAGAGAAATGCAGGCCAAAAATAAAAATTTTCATGTCAATATTATAGAATGGGAAGCGATTAAAAGAGCGGGTTGAATAATGTTGATAAGCGTGTTTTTAAGAGGGTAGAGTTAATGGGGGACAAACAAATTTATGGGAATAATAAGAAGCAAGGTTTTTTTATTATTAGTTTAATGGTCGCTATGTGAAGTGGTTATGAATAACAGGAGATGGTGAAGCCACAAGGGAAAATGGATTTGATTGAAGGAGAGTTAGAATCAAAGATAAGGGTTCACAATTCAGAGACAAGGGAACCTGGACACTCGAAGGAAAATAATTATAAGGTTGAGATGAAAGGAGGGATTGAAAGAAATATAATTTTGATTCTAAATATGAAGAAGAGATATAGTTGGATAGAGGAATGGTTGTAGAAGTTAAAAGTAAAGGGTAAATTGTTGAAGATACATCAACAATGTGCTCTGTTATCGCTCAGTTTGTAGTTTAGGTCACGTAGTCGAAAGGTAAGGAGTCAAACTGGCGTAACAGGAGCTTCCCCACCCACTGTCACCTCGATGACGGGCTCTTTCTATTTAGGGTGGCTAAACCCAAGGGAGACGTCCCTAGCAATCTGGGGTTTTGAAAGGCAAAGGTTTAAAGGATCAAAGCAAGTTTTCCCTTTCATAGATTACTGCCAAGGAGATAGTCAAAATGAAGATAAACCACAGAAAGGCACCTGCTTGCAAGACAAGGCAAATATAAAACTAATATGTGCAAATAGTGGTTAGTACTTCATAGATCAATGACTATCAACATTTAATGAGCATAAATAGCAGTAATTATTGACGAAGTCAATGATTGCAAAAAGACTATGGCTTATAATATTACTTCTCAATAAACACTGGAAATTATATAGCATTCAATATTATAATATTACTAATAAACACTGGAAATTATATAGCATTCAATAAAGATAATTAGTCCTTGAATCAACACAATGCACCAAATATCATTAAATGCTCATGTAAGACAGGAGTGCTGCATCAAGATTATTAGAGGTGACGTCAACCTTCTTTAGGGTTAGTTTTGGTAGGTAAAGAGGTGGACGTTCTTGCTAATAGACCAATGAAATTTATCTATACATCAATGTCTATCATTGATTGACTCAACCACAACGCTTTATATCAACCAAAGGCTCAAACAAGGCATGATGTCATCATTAGTCTAGGGTTAGTAGACGTTAGGTTAGTTAGGGTTTCCAAATTTAAGAGTTTTGAAAAGTTGTTTTGCCAATAAGCTCAACATTGAGAGATAGGACTAGGCACCTTAGGGTACAGTGGACTCAAACAATGGCAAGATCTTGGGAGAATCAAATCTAAGGACTAGAGAGTTAGGTTCTGTGGTGCTGCAATGGCATGGCCATAGAATCAAAACCCTAAGGGAGGAGGCTCATTCTCAGGTTTCTTAAGCAAGGACTCATGCTCCTCTCTCCTCAAATATCCTCGCAAAACGCCTAGCTTTAAAAAACACAAATCTATGGGTGAAAAGTGCTTTAGATAAAGGCCCTTCAAACCCTAAAAGTCAAAACCCTAGGTGTAGAATTAACTAGGCTCTGGACGCCTTCTTCAACTTATGCTCAAAAGCTAACTCCTCAGTAAAAGGGGAATTAGTGTAGCAACGACTAGGCTATATATCCCTCCTTAATCAATGGCTAAAAACAAGTTCTCAATCATGGGGACATATAGCAAGTAATCCCTACTTGTGCTTGCTACCTAGGGTTTCAATGATTAAGCAATATAATAACAATAATAATAATCGGCGGAGATTTGTGAATCCTACAACCATTCATTTAAGAAGTTTTGCATGAGAAATACATCTCTACAAAATCATGAAGAGAGCTTATCAAACCCCTAGTTGTAAACCTTCCAATGATAGAAAACACCATAAAATGCCAAGAATGATCCTCCACAAGAGTCATACCAACTTCCAAGAGCACAATACCAAGACAAAAGACCTTAAATGATCTCTCACAAGAGAGTGAGTTATGTTATCTTAAAATGAGGCTAACGCCTCTATTTATATCATCCCAATGACCCTTTAATTAGAAAATAGGTCACTTAAAACAACCGGCTGCTGGGCCTAATTAACAATATTGGCTAATCGCTTTTTGCATTAAATGCTAAAAATGTCGCTAACATGAGCTCAAAAGGGAGACGCCAAGCCCCTCCGATAATTTTGGGCAAGATCAACATCCGTGTAGCGTAACGGCTGGTCTCTAGGGCTCTCCTTAAGTCACACATTAATGCCAAATGATCCCAAAGACACCGCCACACACCTTAAAAACGCCCGTGATGCCTCATGTGATGTCTTGTCCATCAAAAGCAATCGGCCCATCCGGCAGCAGTGATCCCCCAGTCGGCTCGCCAAGGTCCCGGTGGAACGCCTCCGCTCTCTTTTGTGCAAAGGCTCATCACAATGTTGTCCCATCGGCTTCTCGCCATCCTGGGCGAATCATCCGATGGGCTCTTCAGCCCCCATGGAGGTCCGGAATAATCATCTCCCCATGCATCGGGTCTCAATCGGGTAATGGTCCTGTATGGTCCTGCACATCAAAGACTTTGACCTCCATGGGTTCATTAGTCCCCGGGATCATAGTAATGTCAATCACATTTCATCATTAATTTATCAAATACATGCATGAAATCCCTAACATATCAGCTCTAAGAGCTCAAAGACATTACACATATCTACTATACAAAGATGAAGAAAACCAATGTATCAACCTATTGGCTAATACCCACAAGAAAAGGGAAAGTTTCCCTCAAGGGATCATTCAAGCCATGTATACAAAATGGTATGGTCTAGGGATGTCCAACCATGTAAGACCCGTGGGTAGGTGTTGTCCGTGGGTGCCTCCTACAGGCGTGAGTTGTACCCTTCATGGATGCACTTTTCCAAGCCCCTTATTGGGTTCTTTTTATTTTTCATTTATATTGATTTCTTCTTTTTACTCTCTGTCTCAATTTAGGACACGCCTGGTGTGGTGACCAGCCGAAAGAGTTACCCACTAGTATCTTCGGGCAGATGATAAGTAATCGCCTGGTGATGAGACCCCTTTCCCTTGGCCATGCAACCAAAGCACGCCGGGCGTGGTGACCGATAATGGCAATGTCATCGGGCCGATACCAAGGAACATAATGGTCCACTGCGGAGGAGGACCCTCCCATCCTCTTGCTATTAGGTCTTGTTTTTGTTATTTTCTTGGGGTCCTTTTAGTTTCTTTATCGAGAGGCCTTTTATTGACTCTCTGGATCCCTCATTAAGCATCTCTAGGTTTCATTTCTTTATGGCTTTTTATCTTTTACCAACCGCTTTACCTTCTGGGCCTTTTAGCCCCTTCTTTCCACATGACAAAGTGTAACCCTAAAAAGTCATCCTAACCACGGACTAGGGGAAATGGGATGGATGTGTGGGAGATAAGATGTAAAATGGTAGAATGGTGGTTGTGGACGGTGGCTCCTCTGCAAAACCCCCTTGGTGGCAAACCCAAACCCATGAATACAAGCTTGCTAAGTCACCCCATTAATCACCCTAAATAATGGCCTATGGATTAGTGTAAGATCCAAGTGCTATCATAAATGCTAGGAACCTACCATATATAAGAAGGTTATAACGAAACATGACATACCATGATACCTTTGGACCACTAATTCTCATGGAGCAAGAGTCCTCTCCTCATGCGTGTCCAACCGATGGTGATGGAAGATGTTGTTTCTAACAGGACAAGTCCGCAAAGAAGAAGAAGGATGGGTCCTCACGTGTCCATGCCTGTGTCAATCCTCAGCCTCTCAGATTTCGTCTAGATCTCGTGGGCCTCAAGATGATCTCCTAGTTATCCCTAGATATCTAGATAATATCCGTCTAACTCGAGGGACATGTGTTTGTTTATTGAAAGAACCTCAACATTCCTCTGCATAAACCTATAAACCTTCACACTTGACAAGAAAGCATCAACGATAAAAAGTGGGGTGGTATTGCCACACCGCAAAACAATACATGTATACATATGAGATAAAACAATCAAGATGCATATATAAGGGAAACAAACAAAATGCAAGTGGTATAATACACAAATGCTCTACCCACTCATAATTACCTTTGTAATCATGTCCCACCACCTTGGTAGGGTTTGAGGGAAGCGTCCGCTGATGGGTAATGGGTTCCTTCTTCCCTCCAAAGTGGACAAATAATAAGACTTATCTAATCGGGATTCTTATTCGACCTTGAAAGGTCTGAGCCAAGATTGTATGCTTCCTTTTGCATTAGTAGGCTTTCCTTTCTGATTATCCCACATCCATACTAACTCTCCTCCTTGTATTTTCGGATCTTGTATTTGTTGGTTCCTTGAACAACCCTAGTGTAATATACTGAGGGAGGTGGTGGTTTTCCTGGGGCAAAGGTTTCTTGGTCGGGATCCGATGTATCCGGTATTACTCCTTCATTCTTTGGTCTTTCGTTTTCACCCTCGTCCCTACTTTGTTTTGAAACCCATCTAGGAGTTGTCGACATTCTTCTTTCTTTGGCCACTCAATTGGGTCAAAGTCTTCTTCCAGAAGTAAATGGCATGTCTTCCCGAGAATACTCTTGAAGAGTTTGTATCACATATTTCTGCGCTTCATTCAGAGTATGATCAACATCTTGCACATGAGTTCTAGTTATCGACATATTGATAATCGTCCAGTTGTTCCATCTTTTAGAGGTAACCGCAAAAAGGTGACATCCATCTCAAGGGACCACCTATCATTGCACTAAACTTCCTAGACAAAAGCATTACCCACACATCCGGGACATCAACAACTATAATGTCTATGTGAACTGTCTTCTTGGGGAATTCCTTCAGTTGTACTTTGAGGTTTTTGATTACACCATGTGTGGGTATAGCTTTGGATTCAAATCCAATAATATTATTTCTCAGAAGGCCCGGTTACTCAGCCTATCCGTCAGATGATCTTAAGAGACATCATTACAAGCCATGCCAACACTTGTATCCAACATGCAATTATTGAGATATTTATTGCTCACCGCAAGAGTCATGAAGAAAAGCAAGGATTTCACCGTAATCGTAGATTCTCGGGAATGATCGTACTTTGTAGCATTCGATCTAAAGCCTATAGGCTCAAATTGCTCCGAAAAGAAGTTGTTGAAGCGTTCTTAATAGAAGGGATCTTAATGGCTTCTTTTATTGGAACATTCACATGCATCTTCGCCAAAAGCTCCTTCAAAGTCAAAATCAAGGGTAATCTTGTCCGCTTTGTGATTTTTAGGAAGAGGAACTTCAGAAGTTTTTGATTGACTGCTCGAGGGTTGGCTCGTGTTCCTCCTCTGATGTACTTGGATTTCTTTCTTTTTTCGCTTCTCTCGTGATTCTTGGTCCAAGTTGTTGATTATTGCTAACCTGTTACTCTGGGTCGCTTCCCCTTCGTATTTGTTGATGTTCTGCATCGTTGATGTTTACTTGAGGGAAATCCTGGTGAAGTAGTCAAAGGCTGACTTGTCATCGGTCGGCTTATAAGACACTCTTTCATTCCTCCCAATGCTTCACCGTGACTCCGACACCGTGGATTTTCATCAACAACACGGTGTAGGCCGCAGTATTCGGACTTCATTTTCGCTCTTCTGGCTTAGAATTTGATTCCCCTTTGAATGGTCTCTTGAATGGAGGTCTCCATGCCTGTCCGGACTCTCAAGTTTCACGACCGTTCATCATTTCCTTTGATTCTTTTCATGATGCTATCTTACCGGGCTTGTAGTTTACCTGATCGGTGCAAAGATCCGCTTTGTGCCTCAACATTGTAGTAATCGCTTTCTTGATGTCTATTTTCCCTGGTTATAAAGGTTCAATCTTTGGATGAAAGAAGATTTCCCTTCAATCTTGTCGTAAGCTCTTGGGCTTTGAAGGATTGAGGGTCTTTGTGTCCTGAGGAGATACCCTAATTGGCTACTGAAAGATCTAGTGTAAATGTGAACAAGGTAATCATCTTCTGGATGATTTTGGGGAATTCATATAATGCTTCGAACCTGGTATGAAACCCCGAATGGATTCATTCTCACGTCCGGTAATTCCATTTAGTCGGGTGAGCAACATGTTCGGTCTTCTTTGATGCTCCAATCTTCCGGGAGGAAGATTTCTTCAAGTTCATCCATGGTTTTAATACTCCCACCAGGCAGGCTGAGATACCAACGCCCGCAACATTCATGTAGGGAGGCAGAGAAGAGGTTCATGACCAAGTCTTCAACATAATCACTAATGGGATGAATAAAATGCCCGTGGTTACTCATATGCTCTTCGCACTAGTAGCATCCTGTACGGTGAAACTTAGGGTAAACCACTTTTCATATTTGGTTGGCATTTTCCTAGGGTAGCCATGTATGGCTGACATGTCCAAAGGTTTAGACAAGGTAGATGACTATTGTCTCTGATTGTTGACTGGTTTGTAGTACCGGTCCGAAGTGACATAGCCAGCAAAGCCTTCAAAAAGTGACTTGATAATGTGGTGAATACAGAAATTTCCAAAAGCTAGAGGAGGGTTATTGAACCTCGTTCTGGTTTGTGGAGTCAGCCAGATAGTTTTCTTGAACTACCAAAGAATAGGGGAAAATTTGTAGTGGAGTCACCGTGCAAGCTTTTAAGAAAAGGTCTTTGGGGCAAGTACCAAAAGATTTTTCGCTTGAGGAAGGTTGACTCGTTCCTAATAACCACAAATTTTCAAAATGCACTGCCTATAGTTTAGGCTCACGTAGTCGAAAAGGTAAGGACAAACTTATGCACATGAGAGCTCCCCCACCCACCCGTCAACCGATGCTGGGGGTCTTTCATTTAGGGTGGCTAAACCCAAGGGAGACGCCCTTGGCAATCTGGGGTTTTGAAAAGCAAAGGTTTAAAAAGTATCAAGGCAAGTTTTCCTTTCACAGATTATCGCCAAGGAGATAGTAAAAAGAAGAATAACCACAGGGAAAGCACCGGCTATGTAGACAAAATATAAAACTAATATGTGCAAATAGTGGTTAATACTTCATAGATTAATGACTATCAACATTTAATGAGCATAATAGCAGTAATTATCTACTCAAGTCAATGATTGCAATTAAAGATAAGATTTATAATATTACTTCCTCAATAAACACCGGAAATTATATAGCATTCAATATAGATAATTAGTCCTTGAATCAACACAATGTAAATCAAATATCATTAAATGCTCATGTAAGACAGGAGTGTTGTGTCAAGCTTATTAGAGGTGACGTCAGCCTTTCTTTAGGTTAATGTGAATGTTTTGGTGCTGGGACCAAGGAAATTTATCTATACATCAATGTCTATCATTAGATGACTCAGCCACAACGTTTCATATCAACAAAGAGTTAAAACAAGGCATGATGTCATCATTAGTCTAGGTTAGTAGACGCTAGGGTTAGTAGGTTCTCACAATTGAGAGTTTGAAAAGGTTGTTTGGTAAGATAAATAAGCTCAACGTTGGAGAGAGATAGACTAGTGCCTTAGGGTATTATGGAGTCTAAAACAAGGGCAAGATCTCTGGAGAATCAAATATAAGGACTGGAGAGTTAGTTCTGAAAGCCGAGAATGGCAGCCTAGAATCAAAACCCTAAGGGGAGGGAGGCTCACCCTGGTTGCTTAAGCAAGGCCTCATGCTCCTCCCTCTTCCCTCAAATATCCTTGGCAAACCACTAGCTTTAAAACACAAATCAAGCAGTGAAAGGTGTTGCAAGAGCAAGGCCCTTCAAACCTCTAAAAGTCAAAACCCTAGGTGTAGAACTAACGAAATTTGGACGCTCTTCTCTTCTTCAACTTATGCCTCAAAAGCTAACTCCTAAAAAGGGGAATTAGTGTAGCAATCTGCTAGGTTATATCCTCCTTAATCAATGGCTAAAACAAGTTCTCAATCATGGGACATATAGCAAAGACCTACTAGTGTGCTTGCTACAACTAGGGATTCTGGCATACCGATTAAGCAATATAATAACAACAATGTAACAAATAAAATGCAAGAGATTTAACCTACAACCATTCATTTAAGAAAGTTTGCATGAGAAATTATACCCTTACAAATCATGAAGAGAGCTTATCAAACCCTAGTTGTAAAACTCCTGAATGATAGAAACACCATCAAATGCCAAGAATGATCCTCCACAAGAGGGGCGCCTCACTTCCAAGAGCAATAATACCAAGACAAAAGACCTAAAATGATCTCTCACAAGAGTGAGTTATGTTATCTTAAAATGAGGCAACGTCCTCTATTTATATATCATCCTAATGACCTTTAATTTAGAAAATAGGTCATTTAAAACAACCAACAAGGTCAATTAACAATATTACACTGCTTTTTACATTAAATGCTAAAAATGTCACAATATGAGCTCAGAAAGGAGACGTCAAGCCCCTCAAAGGGAGACGCTGGTCTCTTTGTAGCAAGATCAACATCCGTGAAGGTAACGCCAGTCCTTCTAGGGGCTTCTCCAGCGCCAATACTACGCTAAATGAGACGCCAACACACCGCCACACACTCCGTAAAACGTCCAAATTTCGTGTGACGCCTTGTCCATCAAAGCAATCGCCCCTGATCAGCAGGATCCTCTTAGGCCTCGAAATAAGGTATCCCGTGGAACGCCCTTCTTCCTTCTTTGTGCAAAGGCTCATCACAACATCGTCCCGTCAGCTTATCCCAACAACTATCCTGGATGGCTCTTCAACCCCATGGAGGTTCGAAGCATCATATCCCCACAGCACTCTATCCACTGGTACCGGCCCCACGTATGGTCCTGCACATTGAAAAATTCGTCCTCCATGGGCTCATCAGCCCTCTGATCATAGCAATGTCAAGCACATTTCATCATTAAATTGTCAAATACATGCATGAAATCCCTAACATATCGCCTAAGAGCTCAAAGACACATATTTCACATATCTACTATACAAAGTCAAGAAAACCAACGTAATAACCTATTGGGCTAATACCCACAAGAAAAGTATGGAAAGTTTCAGAGGGATCATCAAAGCCATGTTTTATGAGGTGGTATGATCTAGGGATGTCCAATCATAGTAAGACCGAGGGCAGGTGCTGTCTGTGGGTGCCTCAGAGAGGTAGCCGAAATCTTCTAGGCCATGGATGCACTTTTTTCAAGCCCCTTGATTGAATTTATTTTCATTTATTGATTTTTCTTTCTTTTATTTCAATTTCTAACTAGAGGAAACTGCCTTAGCATGGTGACAAAAGCTGACAGCGTTACCCACAAAATACTTTCACAGAGATGATAAGGTCGGCTCGCGATGAGAACCCCTTTCCCTTGGCTATGCAACCACAGGTCACTGCCTTGGTTTGGTGACCCGATGATGGCAGTGTCATACTGCTCGATACTTATGAACATAATGGGTCACTGCGGATGAGACCTCCCATCCTTGGTTAGGTCTTACTTTGTTATTTTCTTAGGGTCCCTTAGTTTCTATCGAGGCCTTTATTGCTTCTGGATCCCCCTCGCATAAGCATCTCTAGGTTTCATTTCTATGGCTTTTATCTTTTACCAGCTTACCCCTTGGGCCTTTAGCCCCTTCTTCCCATAAGACAAAGTGTAACCCCCAAAAGGTCATCCTAACGGCTGGACTAGGGGAATGGGATGGATGTGTGGGAGATAAGATGTAAAATGGTAGAATGGTGGGAGCGGACGATGGCTCTGCAAACCCCCCTTGGTGGCTAACCCAAACCCATGAATACAAGCTTGCTAAGTCACCCCATTAATCACCCCAACAATGGTCAAGTGGATTAGTGTAAGATCCAAGCAGTTGTCAGAAATGCTAGGAACCTAATGCATATATAAGAAGGTTATAACGATCAAACATGACACATACCATGATACCTTGGACCAATTACCTCATGGAGCAAGAGTCCTCTCCGATGCAGGTCCAACCGATGGTGATGGAAGCTGCTGCTACTAATAGGACAAGTCTGGCGAAGAAGAAGAAGGATGGGCCCTCCAGGGCCATGCTCAGGTCAATCCTGCTCTCGGTATTTTATGTCTAGGACCTGTGGGCCTCGAGACATGATCTCCTAGTTATCCCTAGATATCGGGGATAACATGCTCAATGTGATTATGCAAGAAAGGTTGGATAAATATCGCATGGGAATTATAAGTGTTATAAGACAAATTAATAAATTTTCACTTTTGTTTTTGGGTGATGCGGTTAAAATGATTTTGGGCTGCAATAATAGATCTAGCATATAGGTTATTCCATAAATCAATTCTTAAAATAGATGAAATATTAAGGTGGAGATAATGTACTTTCACAGTCAATCGAGAAAGTTTATATCTAGTGGAATGAATTTCAACCTAAAGGATATCAATAAAGTTACCGACTTAACGAGAACTGTGACCTCAAAACGAGAACTCTGGCCCAATAAACCCTTATTTTTGCATAAAAAACATGAAAATCAACTCCCAAATCAAAAAGTGGTGCTACCAGTAGCACCATTTTTTCAAACGGGGTCAAAATTACAACATCTTTCAAGCATGGCCTTCAAAAATCATACAGTAGCTTAGAAAAACCTTACAATCAAGACCTAAATAAAAAAAATGATGTTACATAAAGAAAAACATTTTTTTCAAAACGTTAAAATTATAGATAATTTGAAATTGTATTTTTAGCAGTTGGTACCATTAAAACCAAAACCTCAAAATCAACCATCAAATTGAAAATTACTCCTACTGGTAGCACCCATTCTAAAATTGGGGTATTAAAATAACACATTTTTTTAAAGTGGTAAAAGAAATCATCATTACTATAAAAAAATCATAAAATCAACCCTTAAATGCTTAGTATAGCAAATTTTGCCTCACCCCATGCAACTTGTTTGAATGGCCTTTCCATTTCCCTATGTAGACTTGAAGTCCCCTTTTGTACTTCCCAGAGAAAAAAAAAGCACACTTTTCCACATATACATGCCCTACCAGTTAGACAACATGCGTATACACAGGTTGCTCCACTATAACTCGTGTACATCGGGTTTGGTGCTCAAAATTAAAAATTATGTTGGGTTTCCATGTCACATCATGAGATCCATGGTCCTTGACCTTCCATATACTGGAAATGCTTCGACTCGGACCTTCAGTTCCATTTGAAGATTATAAATTGAGCCATATCCAAGCCTTGGAGAAGAAGAGAATTCAACTTTTGAGAGCAAAGATACTCTGGAGAAATTTCACTTCACATTGAGTCTACATCCCTTTATCCTTGAAAGTATTTACTCATTGTTTATCCCCCAAGCTCTTCCTTCTTTGATGGAGAACCTCATTGTCTCCTTTATATGAGCTTGCCTTTGGTGGAGGATTGAAGTGGTGGAGGCCTAGTTGGAGGGACTTAGTTTCTCGGTTCTGAGATGTGCCGACATAGAAGTTTGTCACCTATCTACTTCTGTTGATTATTTTAATAGAAATACTCTTTTCTCGTCCAATTGATATCTTACAAATACTTGAATTGTTATTCCATGGGCGTATTTGTCATGTATGTTAATGGATTATGCTATTTATATGCTAACATTATATATTATCACCATATTCTTGCATATCTTGGTTGTTAAGGACAAGTTGCAGCTATAAAGCTTTGAGTTGCGTGCTCAATGATGGTATTCATCGAACGTCCGGATGAGGTAGGTTCTTGACCTTGTCTTGTTAGCATTTCATTTATATAGTATACTTAGGATTAGATTTGATTTCTGCAGTCATTTCGTCTGTTGTGGTTTACCCAAGGCCATAAAGATATTTTCCTCGTAACAGAATTGGTGACCATATTGGGGATTGATCTTCTGTTTGGGGTTTGGAGTGTTTTCTCCTTGAATTTCTCTCTATTAGCCTGAGTTTCCTTGTCGTCTTATTGCTTGACAACCTATTTTTACTTTGAATCTAAGTTTCTTTGCTTAATCTTTTCCCTAGCAGTGTCTTACTACATATACGTGGTTTTTCCCTTGACAGACGCATACATATGCAAGTTGTCCTTCTATAGGGTGCCTACATACGCAAGTTTTGCTCAAACAATCACTACATAAAAATTTTAGGCTTATTGGCTGAGTTTGGTGTTTGTTGGGTGAGTTTGGTTGGTTGCTGAGTCTTTTTGGGTCTCTGTCCTAACTGTTGAGTGCTTACAAAGTGATAGGAAACCTTCATATTTTTGAATTTTTGGGCAGTATTCTTTCTTATCATCTTTTTCATTGGTTGTCCTTGCACATTGGTCTGAGTGTTTGCTTCTTGTTATACTATTTGGATGGGCTCTTTTTGCTTGCAACATGGTCTGCTTGTGAAGATGCTATTCAGTCCTTGCATTTTCTTTTCTTTATATCGAAAATACAATATTTTTTTTTGCTCATTTTGCATTATGGCATTTCTTCTTTTGGGTACTTAGTATTGATATTGATACATATGGAAAGATTTCATTTTATTGAAATTGTAGAAGTTGCATTTTAAAATCTTACCATTTATTGAGAATTTAAGATTAGGAATTAGCAGTATTTTTGTTCATTTATTTGATATGCCGAGTCATAATATCATCAGTTTCACGACCACACCTCTTGAGTAAATAATGCCATTAAAAGTAACGTTGATTAATTAAAATTGATTATAAACGATTTTATTTCTCAAGGTATACAAACAAGCATAGGATATAGGGCCTTGGAATAGGATTTTGGGAGTAAACTTGTCCAAGGATATTAAACTAAACATATGTGTCTGACTAGGGAGTGGTGAAATCCATTGTGTAGTTAGTGACATTAGGAGGCTCCGCTCACACCAGAGTTAAGCATGAGGTTGATCGAAGTTGGTTGCAGAGATAACCCTCTAATACCTTCTTAGCATCAGATATTTTTGTGGTTTCATTCATATATGGGGGTCTTGCTAGTACCTTTACCTCCATGGGAGGCGATGCTTTCAAGGTTTCAAGATTTGTTACCCTGCCCATACGACGGACTATAATTACAACTTTTCGCCTGCGCATTGGTTATATCGTGGTGGATCTAGTTTCTTGACATAGGTAGCCACATAGGTTACTTGCAGGGGTTATTCTGTAGGTACCCTGAGTCACATAAGGGTCAGAAAACACACAACCTTTATGGAGGATTACCTCTCCGGGGGGATTTGACCGACTGCGCTGTTAATCTGACGAGGGCCATTATAATTGATTCTAATACCTCCAATATTTTGGAGGGTGTCTTAGGCCCCTCTTGGGAGAGGAATACCTACTCTAGTTAGGGAGGCCCCTTTTCAACTACTATATCATGTTTGTGTGCATTTGGCCTTTTTGTTTTACTTTGGTGTGCTCTCTAATTGTTAGTTGGCCTTAGGATTTGGTTTCATATCTCAAGTATTGAGTCATTGTGGAGCAAGACCAACCTCCTCGCAGGTCTCATCATTTTTGAAATTACCACCAC
Source organism: Picea sitchensis (assembly GCA_010110895.2). NCBI lineage: Eukaryota > Viridiplantae > Streptophyta > Pinopsida > Pinales > Pinaceae > Picea > Picea sitchensis. The sequence goes on from SNQJ01S0007209.1 coordinate 105,458, forward strand.
ATTTTGATTCTTTACCGAAGTTGCCTTCTAAAAGGCATAAAGTTAATAGGCATGGTGCATATATGTCCACCTCCTAGACTTGTGATTGTCTAGTTATGGGTACCGAGTCAAGTCTGAATGACATTGGGAGTCTCTTGACTCCTATAACTTATGTGGTTAATGGGACTCCTTCGACTCCTTCAACTGATATGGTTGTTGTGCTGGAGGTTCCCGTCCTTACTCCTACCCAGCCTGTGGTTTCTACTCGACCCATAGCAACGAATCCTTTTGGGTCTCTTTTTGGTACACCTAGATATAATTCTCAATCCATACCTTCGGTCTCTAAACCTTTTCCTTTTGGTATGCCCAATATGACATCGCAACTTTCATCCTCCATTCCAACGACTAATGCAAATCCTAGTGTTGGAACTGGGGGCATGGCTCCTCCGCATAATCCTCTCTTGTTTGGTGGACGTCATATTCCCCAAACGAATCCTACGGTAGGAAGCCAACCTCCTTTTCCTCCCAAGTCTAATCCTAGGCTCAATGCTCCTGGATGGAGTACTCAACCGAACGGAGAAGCCACTTCTTATATTCCATCCTTTCCCCCTTCTTCCTCCATGCCGATTCCGACAAACACATTTTTTATAACAAATCCACCTCTATCCTCCAAAGTTCTGCCCGAAGGGGGTTAGTTTCACACTATGGAAAACCCCCAACCTGGAGCTCCTCCAGGTGGGGGCAATATTTATAACCCTCATTATGCCCTCCCGACATGTATGGTGCCCATACAACCTCTTATGAATCAGTTTGGAGGAGGATATTACCCTACCAGACAAGGCCATGGTATATACCAGAACCTTGGATGGTCTACAATCCCTCAACACCAATCTTTCCCAGGAGCATGGGCTTAGACGCCGCAACCTCGACTCCCTTTTCTATCTATGCTTAATTTTATAGATTTTTCGAGATTAATGAATGACCCAGTGCATCACGATCCATCATGCCCCCCCGTCCCTACCAAGCTTCCTTCAGACATTCCAAAATTCGAGGGAAAGAATGGTGAGGATCCAAGTGATCATGTTACTACTTTTCATCTTTGGTGCTCATCCAATTCTCTTAATTGTGATTCTATTCATTTGAGACTATTTCAATGCACCCTCATGGGGGTCGCAGTTGCCGGTTTGTTATGATGCTGACATAGAAACTTTGTCATCTTTCTGCCAAGATAAGGCCACACATATCTCAGACCATATCCAAGGGTGGCGTAGACAGAAGAGGTTGATTAAAGCCTACATTCCTCCATAGTTTCTATTGGAGTGGTTCCTTAAGTCCTTATTTCCTTATATTTTGAAGGATGTTTCTACATCCAAAGTGACATATGAGGAAGAAGGTATTTTCAAAGCCCAACAACTAGACCTCATACATTCTTAGTTTGGGATGTTGTATGAAATTCTTCCTAACGCGTCATGATCGAATTATGACCCTAGACAAAATCCTGGGCCTCATGCCAATGGCATCATAGGCTCTGCAAATGCTAAGTCTATAGAATCGGTGATGAACCATTTAAAGGATTTGTCTCTAAGCTATCCTGTAGTAGGACAAGATTCAAATTCGTCCTCCACTCCCACTCAGTTGACGAGTGTGCATTATGTACAACTGTCGACCAACCCAAATGGTGATCAACAACCAAGAGAGAATAGAAAGAAAGGATGAGGTACTAATCACAAGGGTGGGAAAAATAATAACAAATCCAAGGATGATTCTAGCAATGATAGATCGAATAATAATGCTGGTGAGGGTAAGAAAGAAAAACGTAAGGTGAAGTTTCCCACCTATGCCCAAAAATTGAGGAAGCCTCGAGGCTCTTATCGCAACCTCCTGATGTGCTGACCAATCTGTTTCCACATAGTCAACACATGGCTTCAGGGTCCTTTAACACTGAAAATGCGTTGAGTGAAAGTCAAAACCCCTCAACACATGAAGGTGACTGTCTATGTGTTAACATGGTCAAGTCTTGGATTGATGTAGCCACTCGATATGATGATTACGATTCTTCATAGACTGTTATAGGACCAAAGTATCGCCCTCCTCTAGAAACACCCTTGTAGATCAAAAAACCAGAACCTCCGTCTCGTATAATGAAAGGAGTACTGAAACGCTCTATTCACAATCGCAATGACAGAGCTTCCCATAACTATTTTATTGTCGAAGATCTGGGTCAAACCCCTTGTGCGATGTCAGCTTTGGAGGTGCTCTAAACATGTCCTTCACAGAGGAATGCCTTGTTATCTGCTTTAGGAGCTCTAGACCTCTGTGGCTTGAAGTTTATTAAGTTTGATGCCACAAATGTTCAGCCTCGCTTGCCTTACCATGTGGCCTTTCAAAACCATGTGGAGTACACAAAATATACCATCAAACACACTGTAATTGATGAAGGTGTTGCAACGTGCATGATGTCCCTAACCCGTTGGAAATCCATTGGCTCTCCGAATCTATCCCAATCTATGACTATGTTGATTGCATTTGATGGACATTATTTTTGACCCCACATAATTCTTCTCGCTTTTTCGGTCCAGTTAGGTGGAAATACAATGGAGGTTGATGTCGAGGTGGTTGATGCACCCCTTGACTATAATTTATTACTAGGGAATAATTGGACTTATGCCATGACCATGGTCATGTCGTCTGTTTTCCGCACTTTATGTTTTTCTCATGAAGGGAAAATAGTGATGATTGATCAATTGTCCTTTGTGCATGCTAGTCTTAATGCATCAGTTGGACGTTCAATCCCAGTGATCGACAATTCTTGGCAGGAAACTGAAGATAATGGTGTCAGAATGTATTCCTCTCTTATGAGTAGCTTTGATTTCGTGGCACCAATCCATCACATTTATGCCATTTCCAGTAGTTCTTCGTCGTCAATGAGGTCCGTTCCTTTTCGTAATTTGTATTTCAACAACCCTTGGACCTTACCTTCCCCGACCATGTCCTGTGAAGGTCAGTCACACTTTGGGATGGCAATGCCACTGTCAACGACAAAGGTTGTGTATCAAGTTGTTCTTAACTCTACTACTCACCCAGATCCTTTCTCCTCGCAGATGGACGAGGAGGATCTTGTTCTCAAGCTCGTATGGGCCACCCAATTGTCTTGTTCACATGATTGCCTCGATGATACATTACCTTCGGATGAAGCCGTATTAGAGGCCATGAATGGTCCTGATAGGCCTTGGGACGATATGCATCATCGCTCTTATTTACTCCCAGACCTTGTTAGGATCGAACATGATGAATTTATATCTACCTTGAGTGAGATGGTCGGTCACGTTGTGGTTCCGCTAGATACACATGGTGTTTATGCCGAAGTAAACATGGTGAATACTTTTCCTACCATCACAATTGACATCTCTCAAATTCCTGGAAAAATTGAGAACGTATGTATCGGTGTAGATTGTTCACCTGAAGAAATTCAGATCTACATTAATCTCTTCAAAGAATTTCGTGACGTATTTTGTTGGTTGTACGAAGAGATTGCAGAGATTGACCCCAACATCGTCGAACATGAGATCAAGACTTATCCGGATGCTAGACCTATTTGACAACATCTTAGAGTTGTTAATCCTAGGAAGGCCCCTGCTATTAAAGCATAAGTAGAGAAGCTACTTAATGTTGATTCCATATACTCAGTTCCCTTGATTGAATGGGTATCCAACCCCATTCCTGTGAATAAGAAACAAGGAAACATCAGTGTATGTATGGATTTTCAAGACCTAAACAAGGCTTGTCCTAAAGACAACTTTCCGACTCCTTTCATCGACCAGATTATTGATGAGCGTGCGGGAAACAAAGTTTGTTCTTTTATGGATGGATTTTCAGGATATAATCAAATTCATATCAAACTCGAGGATCAACATAAGATGACGTTTATTTGTCCTTAAGGTACTTTTGCATACCGGAAAATGCCTTTCGACCTTAAAAACGCCGTAGCAACCTTCCAACGTGCCATGAGCTTTGGTTTTCATGATCTCGAGCATATTGTCGAAGCTTACCTCGATGATCTCGTTGCTCACTCTCACAAGAGAGTAGATCAATCCTCTCACCTTCGACTAGTATTTGAGAGATTACGTTACTATCACATCCGTTTGAACCCTCACAAATGCATCTTCTGCGTTAGGTCTGGCCATATTTTAGGATTCTTAGTCTCTGAGCATGGGATCATGGTGGATCCTATGAAGGTTAAGGAAATACTTCGGTTGCCTCCCTCGTGCAACATTCAACAACTTCAGGGTTTACAGGGGAAGGATAACTTCTTGCATCGGTTGATAGTGAACTCTGCCGATTTAATAAGGGTTTCATGCATCATTTGAAGAAGGACACTCCATTTATATGGGATGAGCGAGCCCATGAATCCTTTGATGCTCTTAAGAAATCCTTGGTATCGGTGCCTCTACTGAAGCCTCGAGACTACAATAGGGACTATTTGCTTTATATCGCTGCATCCAAGAGACGATTGGTATGGTTCTGGTTCAGGAGGATGATGAGCTCCATGAGCACATTGTCTACTATCTCAATCGAAACTTAGTTAGTCCTGAACTTAAATACTCTCACGTTGAGAAACTAGCCTTGGCTACCGTACATGCAGTTCAAAGATTGCAACATTATATATTACTTTGCAAAACTACCATAGTGGCTGATATCAATCCATTTCAATACGTCCTTACCAGGCGTATCATAGGGGGAAAATACAATAAGTGGATTGTTATTTTGCAAGACTTTGATCTCTATTTTTCTTCGGCAAAGTCTAAGAAATCACCAGTTTTTGCCGAGTTGATATCAGACTTCCCTCGACTATATGAGGATGTTATTCATGATGATTCGTTCACGGATGAACATATCTTCCTTATCTTGTCTTTGGACACCTGGTATGGAGACATTCTAGTCTATCTTCAAACCTTGAAGCTATCCCAACATATGTCGAGAGACGATTGACGACATATACATTATCAATAAAAAAATTACCTTATCATTGATGACACTTTGTATCGTCGAGGAGTAGATAATATTTTGCGTCGTTGCTTGACTCATGAGGAAGCTGAGTTGGTTCTCAATGACTGTCACGGTGGGGCTTGTAGTGGTCATCAATTTGGGCTTGCGACAACCCAAATTTTTTTGCAAGCCGATTATTTTTGGCCATCAATTTTTAAAGATTGTGTTGAAGCAGTCAAGAAGTGTCACCCTTTCGAGGTGTTCGCTCGGAAAATGCACTCATATTCAACCCCTCTTCACCTAGTCATCACTGTCAGTGCCTTCACCAAGTGGGGGCTATATTTTGTGGACTATAACCCAGCTTCGACTGGAGGGAATCAACATATTATCGTGGCCGTGGATTACTTCACTAAATGGGCAGAGGCCATGCCTATCATTAAATCCGATGGTAAGAAAAAGATTTTTTTGTATTCAACCAAATTATAGTCTGATTCGGAATCCCAAGGGAGATTGTCACTGATCATGGCAGTCAATTTCATAATGAAATGATGAAGGAGTTAGCATCAAAACTGGGGTTTAAGCACGATCATTCTTCCCCTTATTATTCCCAGGCAAATGGACAAGTAGAGGTGGTGAATAAATCTCTCAAGATCATCTTGCAAAAAAACTGCCAGCCAAAGTAAATCTGACTGACATCTAATGCTTTACCCTGCACTTTGGGCATATCGAACCTCGATTAAGACTTCCACCAGTTTTTATCCTTTTCAGTTAGTACACGACACAGTTGATCCTTATGATTGAATGCAAAATCCCTTCCCTCAAACTGGAAATTGAGATCCTACCTGACACATCTGATCTTGAAGAAAGCCTCGTACACCTAGAGTGCCTAGTTGAGCAGTGTCGACATGCCTTTATGAACATCGAAGCAAATAAATGATGTGTTAAGGTTCAATTTGATAGGTGTTTTTGTCCTTGACAATATGCTGAGGGTGACTGGGTTCTCTTGTATGACCAAGCCAAAGAACCGTTGGGGGTAGGTAAGTTCAATCCCATCTGACACGATCCTTATATCGTGCGATGTGTATGGAGAAAGGAGCCTACAAATTGGAGGATTAGGAAGGGAATATGTAGGATGAGCCCATAAATGGGATCTACCTTAAAAGATATTACACTTGAGCCCTCAATCTTGGGCCTGACTCTCTGTATAACAATGTATCTTAGTGTATATACATCTTTTCCTTTGTGTCAACATCTTACTTATCAAGTTTTCCCTTGGTTGGCAGATGTCAACGGAGCCTTCAGTTTACTTAGGATTCGTAGATGGTGCTAGTCATCATACACATAACATGGCGTTTTCCACGTGGGTCATTTACTCACCCGAGGGCCAACTGGTGTCTTAAGGTGGCGTTTTTCTGGAGCCATCAACAAATAATGTGGTTGAGTATAGCACCATTATAGAACTATTATGCAATGACATTTCACATGGTGTCCAGTCTTTAGAGGTTCGCGCAGACTCCCATTGAGTCGTATTTCAGTTAAACGACAATTACCGTGTGCGAGACCCTACTCTACTCCGACGATTCCTACGGGTACAACTTTTGGAATGATACTTTGATTTTCTTACTTATAATCATATACCTAGAAGTTTTAATCATGTATCTGATACATATGCTAATTATGTTTTAGACTGACATTTGTCACATAACTAAAGTAAAGAAAACACATTCTTGAATGTACACATTATATAATTAAAGTCGAAGACCAAAATTTTTATATTTCATCTTTAAAAAAAATATGGTGTCATAGTACAAAATGGGGCTCACACCCTCAAAATACATATATGGCCGGTATATATATGACCATGGCATCTACGCCCATGGCGTCGGATGTGTATCATGATAACACAATACGACATTTACGAGATGCCGAAAGAGTCACACCCACACACGGGGCACACCCACCACCTACCCCTGCATAGCCTCTGGCAGATCCTCCACCTAACAATAGGAATCCTATGCGTCAATTGAGACAAGTTTCCCTGCACATTTTGTAGCACTCTATCCGCATCTCCTCCTGCGTGCTCATCTCCCCGGTTCCTCTGTCGATGTCGTGGGAATCCTTCTGGTCATCGCAGACCTACATTTGCGTGACAAAACAATTATTAATAATTGATACCATACAAAAATATTTGCGTTTTTTTATTCTTTTTGAAAAACACAAAAAATGAAATATATAAAAACTTTTCTTACCAATATCACCGTAGGCGGAACCTAGTGGCAAAGGCATATCTGGATCTCCTCTGTAGTCGATCCCAACAAAGGGGTAGTCGTCAATGCCTATCACCTGTCGGCGCCACCAGAAAAAGAACTCATTGTTGTAGAGGGTTGGCACCCTACCACCTCCTAGCCGCCTCATAACGTCGATCCACCGTGACATGGCTGGATCGCGCGGTCCATGCAGAATGATCTCTACTCTAGGGATCAAACCTGGAACCCACTCAAAGAAAAAAATTACACAAGATGGATGCAAACTCGAAGTTTCTCTTTCTCCCTTGTTTGCAATCTGTCAACTGAATCTTCATGTTAGTTAGCAGCGAGGTACACCAGTCATAAACAGTGGGTCGTAAACACTCCATTGCATAGAACATGAGTGGCCTTGATGCCTGGTGTAATGAGGCTGACCCCGAGATTCGTGTAAGAATAAGTACGACAATCTTCAAACTCAGGTTCTCGATCACCCTGATTGGGAGTTGGCTCCCTACTTTGTCTGTGCCTGCAACACAGTGGATGACAATGTAATCCTCCATGGTCATACCACCCCCAACCCCCCTGTTCTTGAGATTCACTACTTTGCCCCGATGAGACAATACTGTAATGAAATATATGTCGTCTACTTTAATCCTCAATGGTTTCTCATCGAGATTGAAGGCCTATGTCTCTAGATCTCAATAGTTTACGAGCATACGGAGTAACCTCACTTGATCCCTCATGTTGGACATAATGGTACTATATTTTCATTGATGTCAACAGGGTGCAAAAGAATCCAGTACAAACCTAAAGCTCATAAGGAAGAACATTAATTGAATCTTAGAAGAGATGATGCACATGAGCTGTTCATTCTTATTTCGGGACAATCCAAGATCATTAGATTGAGGCGAAGTTAGAGGTTGGGAAGAATTAAATCTCAAACGTCAGATCTGAAGGAGGATCTTCGTATGATCTCTCCAGCCGTTAGATCAAGGAGGGACTTCAGATGAATTCTCTATCGTCCGATTGAGTTTAATGGAAGGACAGTGTAAGCCACAATATCTCGGAGTCTCAGATTAAAATATCTCACACAAACCGTCGATCTATGATATCCTTGGGAGCAACACGAGCCGTTGGATCAGGTGGTCAACTCCGACACTGACCACTTTGGCGAAAAGGAGTCTAGAATAGGTGAATTTACTCGAAGGTCGAACCCTTGAAGTCATGAACTCCGACGAAAATGAGTCTAGAAAAAGTGAATTTACCCGAAGGCCAAAGCCCCAAAGTAACGAACTTCGGTCAACTTCGATGCTGACCACTCCAGTGAAAAGGAGTCTAGAACAGGAGAATTTACCCGAAGGTCAAAGCCCCGAAGTCACAAACCCCCGTCGATTGTCGAAACTGAGGAAGAATAGGAAATCTCGTCAACCGTTGATCTATTTAGAGCACGCCAAGGAAGAAGGTGGTCAACTCTGGCCTTGACCTACTCCAATGATAAACAACTCAGATAAACCAAGAACTCCCGAACCTCGGAGTTCTGGAATAAATAAAGGTCGTAGGATCAAGACAATTGAAAATATACAGTGGTAGATCTATTTGGAAATTCGACAATAATCAAACGATGGTATAAAAAGTGCCAAAACTCCCAAAACCACGAAGTACCAAAGCCACAAAGTAAGACATGTGGCAAAAGACAAATATGACACATGGCCCAATCGGTTGGTGACAAGTGTCAAGGTATAGTTGGCACATTAGGTATACAAAAGTCATGAATCAAGGTGACACGTGGCAACCGTTGATCTATTAATAGAGGGAGATATTAATTCTAAATTGAAAGTCAAATGTTATTACTGTTAATTTAAATGAAGAGGTGAAATGGTCCAAACAACAGGACACAATGCTTCAACACTCACACCAGTTGGAAGACTATATAAGAAAGAAAGAACAATGAAGAAGAAGTGGCTCTACAGTCCAGATCAGACAAAAAAGCAGAAGCAGAGTCCAAAGAAGAAGAACTGATGATACTTATGCAATGAGGGTGGAAGGGATGAGCAAGGAAGAATTCATAACCTTTACTATGTAAAGTGTGAATAAAATGGAGTTGGTGCTTCCTAGGGTTGGTGCCCTAAAACAAGGGAGTTGATGCTTCCTAGGGTTGGTGCCCTGGAGAATGGGATTTCTGTCTCCTAGAGTTGGTGCTCTAAAAATGATTGGTGTCCTTCACTATCTCAGATTATACTTTATAAAACTTTGTAATTCCTGTTAATTATATTTATATAATTGGTTTTAAATACAAGTCCATAGTTGATCTTTGTGGTGATTAATAAAATATCAGAGTAATTGCTAATTGTTTAAAAAGAGGTAACACTGATTCATCCCCCATCTCAGTATTTCCAACACCTCATTTCTTTGAAAGCCAAAAATTTGTAAAGGCCACATATTTTTAGATCTAGTTGGACCCCTACATTCCTTTCCACTACTGCATCTACCTCTTCATGCTCCCTCTCTCTCCATTCAAGCACCATCCTGCCAAAGGAAAGCCATTTTTTGAGTTAAATTTTATAAAAGAAATTGTTTGCACAGTTGTAAGTGGTCTATAGTGTTAACAATCACGTATAGGGCCGCATATACGCATGCAAGATTTGCTTTGCCCATGTACATGTCTCCATGTACGCGACTCGATGAACTACCACCCGCATACACCCTAGTTCACATCTTGCGCCCTCTATAATAAAACATTTTGACCTAAGATTGAATTTTAATCCACTTAACATGAAGAGGAGGGTAAGGGAACTTACTTGGTCCAGACGGTTTCTAATTCCGTTGATCGTAGCTTCCACAATCGACACTTGAATATCGAGGGGAAAATGGCCTAAAATGCACTATGTGGGTGAAAAATCTCAAATGGTATGGTAAAAAGTCTATTTTTTAATATTAGGAGAAATGTTTTACCCACTCTATATAGTTTATGCTAATTTTTGACCTCGTGGACTAATAGTATAGTGGAAAGAATTGGTTTTGGTGGTTTTGTCCAAGGTTTTTGCGGTTTCCAGCATCATACTGCCCGTTCGTGACTTTGACAAGTATTTCCTTTCACTAGCATATAGAATAGGTTGTCACTTCATTTGACATTATTGCATTGTCTTATGACTGTGATCCACATGCCT
>SNQJ01S0007210.1:0-11530 GCA_010110895.2 Picea sitchensis
AAAAGAGTTTTGACCAAGAGAGGATTAATGCTTCAGTTGGAAGAAGAGGTTCAGGCCATGGACCTAGGGGTACAGAGATTATTCAGTAAGATTGAAGCTCTCCAGAAGAAAGGCCTTCCTGGTCTGAAAGTGATCAATGATAAATTGATGACGCTCCCAGACTACAAGAAGAAATTAGCCGAAGTGGCTAAGGGAAGTTCAAAATTTGCAGGCATACAAGGGAGCATCACCGGCAAGGAATTCCTGGATGCCCTTCAGTGGGACATCAGTATCCAACACGAGATTCGATACATATTCCTCACCAAGCCTACATTCGCCAAGTATACAGAAATGGACGAAGTGTATCGAAGATTGCTCAAAGTCAACGTGCCCAGTCATCTCAAATGGGAAGAGCTCTATGATCTAATCGATTAGCAGATGGGTTGTCCAGGTCCAGTCAGCTGTCCAGTCAGATCAGGTCGTGAAAAGGCTTCATCAACGGTCTACCCAGAAATTAGGGTGTAGTTACACCAAGTCATCAAGCAGTTCCTAGATTTAGGAAATTTGTTAAATTAGTTAGGATAAAAATAGATTTACCACGTCCTGGTCATTTATGACAGGAACGTTTTGTAATTTGAGTTATAAATAATTCACCTTTCGAAGTATTGGGGGTTGTTGATCTTCACACCCTGACGCTATCAGACTGTAACATTTTTTAAGAGATCGTCCATTAATAAAAAGGAGGCACTTTTAATGGATTCTTGTGTGTATTCACTGGTGAAGTTTTTCTCTCTTAGTTGAATGTCATTCTCGCTTTGTCATCATTTTGTTTTCTGAATCTAATCTTTAAGAGTAACGAACGTTGCAGGATTTATCTTGTATACCCTATTTCTGACTCGAAAGGATTTTAGTGTTTTATCTTCTGGTATTTCAATAAAGAAATTCTTAACTGCTTCTTCGTTGAAATTATCTTTCTCATCTTTTCTGTTGTTCATCTTTTAAACTACTAAAAGATCTAGTGATTATATTATCTCGCCCTGTGAAAGTTTTCCCTTTGCGTTTCTGGTTTGTATTTCATTTTTTATTAAAACACAGACCCCATAGCCCAATGGATGTGTAGACTGTCTCAACCAATTTGAAAAAACACTTTGACAACTAAACCGACCTTTTTCTTTACCTAGCCTAATATTTAAAATTGGAAACATAGCTAAATCAAATAGAGAGATCCCTCTTTGAAGTTGGAAGGGCTAGATCCTAGCTTCAAAAGTGGTTGGATAAGGTTACATTTTGAGGATTTCTTCTATTGTCAACCTCTAGGAAATTTACAGAGTGCTAACACCTCCCTTGCGACCTCAACAAACCTCTCGGCCTACTGGAGCCTTTGCTCTAATTTATCAGTTGATTCTCTGATTAGTCCAAATAAGTGCGTCGTTGGCCACTGTACTAGGTCATTGGATGAAGGGGATGCGTCTCTAGGTGCTCGTGTCTGCAGTGGAAGTCCAATGGTCGTCAAATGCTCTGAGCGGATCTCTACCTCCTCCTTCATTGATGGTCCTGGTGCAATCATCAATCTTAGTGCTGAGCGCAAGAGAGTCGGGACCTCTGTCATGTCTATGCATAGTTGCATCAGCTCTATGTATTGCTGAGGGTTCTGGAGAACCCACTCCATCTGTTCTTGTGCGGATATCGCGCTATGCTTGGGTGTTGATAATGGTTCCTTCTGGACCTCTGGTATCTCCTGCCCATTTCGTGCATCTGCTTCCTGCATTATTCTTTCTTGGCCACCCTCACCCTTGCTCTGTGATGGGATTTGTTGGTTTCTTTGGGCTTGCATCTCGTCCACAGTTTGGGTGTCTTTTTCTTGCATAGGATGCATAGTCTGTTGGTCCTGGATGTCTCGGTTCGGATCAGTCAATTGCATGCTCTGCTCTAGTCCTTCGGGGTTAGGACCAGAAAATTATGATCTCAACTTGGGGAACTGTTGGGTTGTTCTTGGAAATTCTTGCTCCACTTTCTCTAGCCGATTGAGCTACATCGGCTCTGGGTTTGAGGTTTGGGGTGGACTGATGGTTTTGGGAGTTGGAAACTGGGGTTCTAGTGACGACAAAGGGTGCTCAGTGATGATTGTGGATGGAAATGTTTTAGGCTCAGGGTCATCCTGAATGTGGATGATGGGGCCTGCTCTAACTGTTGTGTGGGTGTGGGGGATGATTGATGCAATGGGTTGGGGGTTCAAAGGTTTATTCGTCGAAACCCTAGTTTTGAACTTCTTCATCATTGGTTCGGTAACGAACACAACACTCGGGATCTTGTTGACATCCTCACCTGACAACATGGCATTACACTCCAATGGCTGCGTCTCGTCTTCCTCCTCGGAGTCAGATTATGCCGGAGCTTCTTGCTTCTATGGCTCTGAGCTTACGCTCGATCCTACCCTTTCTTCTTTGCCTTTCTTCTTTAGAAGCTTGACCAGTAGGATGTAGTGCATCCCCGACTTGTGCGGGTTGCGTTTAACTCCTAGCCACGACATTACTTATTTGTCGAAGGCCACCTCGTCCAGGTAGAACGACAACATCCTTGTATGGAAGTCTTCCCTACTAACCTACCTCTGCCATACAAACGTATGGTGTCAATTCATGCTGAAGGAAATATTTCTCATATTGCAGTTAAGAAGTTCCTACAGAATACGCAGCCTCTGTGTTGCGTCTATCAGGCCATTGTACCACTTAGAAAATGTTGCGGCGTTGAAGGCTGGATTCTCAGAATCCGCCCTGGACTGTTAGGGCTCGAACATATTCGCCATGCACCCTTTGTCTGGTAGAGTCGGGGATCTTCCCATAGGTGGCTTCCATTTGAACATTGTAAATGCCATCAACAGATAACTATAGGTGAAGGTTCCTCCCTTCTCCTGCGCTTCCTCGCATGCCACTAGTAGTTCCTCCAATAGGTAACTACACCAATTGAACACATCGTCGTTGGCGCAAAAGTCTGTTATTGATGGTGCATATAGCGTGCATTCGCCATTGTAGTATGATCTCATAACCTTGATGGCTATGATGTAACAACCCATCCTGACTATTTCTAGTAGTATGGGGTCGATTATTATTCTGCACCCCCCCTCTTTGTGTTGAATTTTTCATACAGGCTAAGCTCTTCTTTCTTTTTGCCATGCTTACCAGGACCCTGGAATCCTTTCGACACATCCTCTCCTTCGAAGGACAATCTGGCAAGCTAATGGATATCTTTAGCATGGATTGGATACCACCTATCCAACCAGATACTTCAGTCATGCACTCTTTTGAACAAAAACTTTGTGCACCGTGCAACCTCTCCAGTGGTGTTGAATATTGGTAGGTCTCTAAGGTTCATGATGGTAGAGTTAAATAAGTTGACAAATTCTGATTTTCGCACAAATTGCATGCCTCCCAACTCATCTGGAGCCATCTTCCAGAAGATGTCTATGTTCATCTGGGGGGACAAAACTGGATCTGTTAAATCAAGGTCGAGGAGCTTAACCCGCTCCACCTTCCCTTTGAGATCACCCACGACGTCAACTTGGGGGTCGCAGGGCTCGTTTGGTACTGCATATTTAGACATGGCACTTCGGCTTCCTATGGCTCTTGACATTGTGGATTCTGAGTTATCATGACTTCTCTAGTAAGCTAAGGACTAGGGTCGTGACTATGGGTTTCACAATTGTACAGGCTGGCTCGCTTTGCAGAATTCAAAAATCACTAAGATCTTTTGAAAACGATGGGTGCTATCGCGAATTCTCAAAGGCTTATACTTGGCTTAACAGGCAATTTTATCAATAACTACGGTTCATCATGACCTTATGGATGCAACTGGATCTGAGTTGTCCGATGGGACGATTGAACAGGTTAAATTCTATCAGATGACACTGACATTTACTTGGGCAAGTTGGGTAAGGACATGGCCGGTTTCAGACCTTTTCGTCTGACAGGTGGGAATCCCAACACAAGTATCGATGGCATCTTCGCGTATCATGCCTTCATGGCTTAGACGAGGTATCGTAATGGCAATAAAAGTTGTAACTAGACTGGGTTTGTGTGGCCATATGGACTCAGATCGTATCCAGATTCGTTCTCCCTCCGACCACAAAGAAGGTCCCTGTCATATTAATGACTGTCGTTAACAGTTTCTTTTATGCTTTGGGTCCTACATTGCTGAGTCATTAGTTCTGCATCAAACACCACTAAAACAAAAAATGAACTATGTGTCACGACGCAACACTGCGCACATTGACTTTAATGACTGAATTTACAAAAATCTTAGAAAACTCAAATCTAACTACTATACATGCTCCTTCGGACTAGAGCAACAATCCTTGTTTCTCAATTTTGAGACATATAGAGTTTCAGGCAAGTGCCATTCACCCATCTTGGACGCAGCATACCATCCAGTTGTGGGATTTTTACTATTCCTGAGGGTCGGATATCCACAATTATAAATGGTCCCAACCAATGCATGTGTAACTTGCCAGGATGCTTCTGGTACCGACTATTGTAAAGTAGAACCTTGTCTCCTTGCATAAATACCTTGGTTTTAATATGCCTCTCATGCCAAGCTTTTTGTCTTGCTTTTTCAACTGACTAATGGAAGTTTGCTAGAAATCTGGTCTCCTCAAGTTCTTGTAGCTCCATAAGTCTCTGTGCAACTGATTCCTCCTTCGCCATATGTGTGATCTGTGCGATGTAAAAAATTCGAGTGATGAATTCTGGAGACACCACTACCTCTTTCCCATAAACTAGCTAGAACGATGTGTACTTATGGAGTTTATTTGTGGTTGTCCTATAAACCCACAGTACCATTAGAACTCTATCGTCCCAGTCTTCTCGATTCGCAGAACAAACTTTTGTCAAGCCTTTCTCTAGGATCTTGTTGAATGCTTCTATTGTTCCATTAGCCTGAGGGTGGTAGGGGATGCTTTTGTGATGTTGGATCAAGAATTATGTTGTAAGCTTTGCTATAGTGCTGCTAATGAAATGGGCTCCCTGATCATTGTTTAGGCTTCTTGGACATCCAAACCGAGAGATAATATTCTAAAAAATGAACCTGGTAGCAGTATCGGTCGAATAGTCCTGAACCGTTGTTGCTTCAACCTAACGCGTGAGGTAGTCAGTTGCGGTAACGATGTACCTAGCCTTTGCATTCTTGGCTTTTGGTTGATTGGTCCAATGAAATCAACTACCCATTTCTCAAATGCTTGTAGAGCTCGAACTGGTTGAAGTGGTAATTCATCTCGTCGTGATGGCTTGCCTACTCTTTGACAAACATCACATGATCTAGCATATACCTTTGCATTCTTGAAGAGCATTGCCCACCAAAGTCCAGCTTGCATAACTTTCTGTGCGGTGGCATTTCCTCCTATGTGACCTCCCGCAACTCCACTGTGGCATTCCCAGAGTATATCATGGCTTTCATGATCAAGGACACATCTTCTGAGGATACTATCTAGTCCCAGTTTATACAACTATCCCGTGATCAACTAGTAATTCGCTGCTCTCACAACCATGTGGCATTTCTGGGTTGCGGAATATGTTTCTGGGCAGGCACCTGTACTTAAGAAGACTGTTATGTCCTCCAAGTATTCTGGTATGGCCTCAACTTGGAACAATTCTGCATCTGGGAGCTGATCATCAACTGCTCCGCGACTTTCCCTTGACTCTAGTCTAGACAAGTGATCAAGTCCTACGTTGCATCTTCCCATCTTGACAATAACTTCAAACGAAAACTCCTGAAATAATAGCAACCATCTACAAATTCTCCCTTCCAACACAGGTTTGTTAACTAGATATTTCAATGCAGAATGATCAGTAAAGAACTTGAAATGAGAACCTAACAAATAATGTCTAAATTTATGGAAAGCACAAATCATGGGTAGACCCCCCCTTTCTGTCATTATGTAGTTACGCTCAGCTTGCGACAACTTCTGGCTCACAAAGTAGATAGGATGATCCACGGCTCCATCTCCAGGTTGCGCTAAGATAGCTCCTAAGGCAATTCCCAAAGCATTTACATGGACGTGAAATTTATTTTCCCAGTTTGGGAATATCAGTATCGGGGTTGTGTTGAGATTCTCCTCGAGTGTCTCAAATGCTTTATCACATTATGGAGTCCATTGGAACATTTTGGCCTTCTTTAGTAGGTTTTCTAGAGGTGCAGTAATGTTTTCATATCTTATGATGAACTTGCAATAGTACCCTGTGTGTCCTAGCGTGGAGCACAACTTCTTTGCACTCGTAGGTGGTGGCATATTTACAATAACCACAACTTTGGCTAGGTCTACCAATATTCGTTCTCGACAAACTATGTGGCCTAACAAATTCCCATGTGGTACACAGAATATGCACTTTTTGAGATTCAATGAGATCTGCAATACTCTGCATCTGTCAAACATTAACCGTAATAGCGCTACATGTTCCTTGAGAAAACTATATATCGTCCAATCATCCATATAAACTTCTATAAACTTGTGAATGAACTCTCTGAAGGTTGCTATTACAATTCTGGAGAAAACTACAAGAGCATTCTTCAAGCCAAATGGCATCACATTGTATGCGAAAGATCCCCATTCTGTTATGAATGTGGTCTTCTTTTTGTCCTCTTCGGCGATCCTGACTTGGTGTGATCCGGATTATTTTTTGGCACGAAATGAGAGCAGAGATATAATAAATAAATGCACATAGATATCGCGGATATGCAATAATATAATAGAAATGTATCATAGATGCAAACATAAACACAGAGATATAGTAATACACGATTTCTATTAATGAAAGAAATGTACAGAGACTGTAAAAATACAGAGTGAAAGACTCACTAGAATGGTGGCAGCTTATCTCTGAGAAGAGATGTGACCGTTACTCGCATTCACCAGAAGATGATTTTACAATGAGGCTCCAAAGACCTTTTTATCATAAAGAAAATCCAAAATCCTAACCCTGGAAGATGAAAATCCAATAGTTTTGTGGACCACGTTTTGGGTAGTTTGGTGTCTCAACTTCTCGGGGGCGTAACTTTGGCATACGATCTCCATTTTTGGTGCACGATAGCTCGTTGGGAAGATATCGTCGAGGAGATTCATTTAGGGGGCTCAATAAGAGTTTTAGTTGTCATTGAGAAGCTTGATCCGAAAAAACCTTCATTTAGTCCCTCAAAATGGCCCCGTAAGTTAAAAACTGCTAAAAATAGTAAATTACCAAAATTGCCAGAAAACTGTTTTGAGCCAGTTGGAAAAGGTGGGTGGCCACCGATATCCACCTGGATCATGGTGGTACCTTGAAAATCCATTTGTGAATGAGTATGCCTCCTTCCCCGCAACCTGTTCTAGCACCTTATCAGTAAAGGTGTGGGGAAAGGGTCATACACACAGGCAAGGTTAAGGCTTCTATACTCTACACAGACCCTAATATCCTATGTGCCTTTCTTACTTTGAATAACTATTCGGCTGACCCATTATGCTTCTTCCACTGCAAAAATGAGTCCTACTTCCAACATCCTATCTATCTCCTTCTTAACCTTCTCTTTTATTCTAGGGTTAAGACAGTATGGTCTATGTCTTACAGTATTGGATCCAAGTCTCATTTCGATTTTCATTTCTCCCACAACTCCTTTGATCCCCTTCAACTCTGAAAAAGTCTTCGGGAACAAATCCTTGTATTCCCGCAGCAGGCTCTGTATCTCTTGACTAGCTTGCTTATCCCAGTAGTCTCCCACCATGGCTATCTTAGGTTGCTCTGTGGTCCCTATATTGACTTTGCACGATTTTAATGAGTGATTATAAGAACTATTAGTCTGAATGGGTGTGGTGTTCTGGATTTCTCTGTTCCCTTCTGTCTCTTTGATGGGTAGGTTTCTTAATTCCTCTAAGTCATCTAGGCTTTTTGAATTTCTACTAATCTAATAACATTCTATAGGTTTCTTGGTTGAGGATAGGGGAGGGTTAGTCTGAAGTTCCCGGCTATGCTTGGCGCATACTACTAATTTTGGTTTCTTATTACTATTATCTGTAAAAATAAATTCTTCAATCCTGTGCAGGACTAATTCAAGCTCAGGGTACTTACTTGTAAATGAGAAGTCCTTGCAAAAATGAGCTGCTAGCATCTGCCAGTTGCTGGTCTATCTTCTAGTTTCCTCGTGTCTAAACCAAGATTTCGAGATTGGTCCTAGAGAGTGGGGAAATACCTAAACCCAGAAGCGAGAGGGTATTTCCGCAACTTGCCATTATGTCACACGTTGTTCAATATGTTCTTTAGGATCAGATTCTCCACTGAATAGTCCCGCAACTTGGAAAGTCGTCTACATGAGGGTTAATATGCTCCTTATTTTGAAACCTATACTTGATGGCTTGCTTCACATCGTCCCAATATTTGAGTAAGGCTTTATGATTGGCCCACCATCTGGCAGGGGTGTCCTGGAGAGCTACATCTAGTACTGAGATTCTTTGGTCCTCTACTACTGTTTCTTCCATGTTGAGCAGAAAATTGTCGAGTTATGAGGTGTCATCATATACTGGGTGTTCTCTAACCTCGGTCCCAATCCATCTGGTTTCTCAAATAATTGCGCATCTCCTTGAGAATATTTCGTACGAACCCTGTTGCCAACTGTCAAAAGCCAACTATGAATCTTCGTCTACTGATTGTATGCTTCTCTAACTTACTGATCCATTAGCAGTAGGATTTATATAATCGTCTCGTGTTCCTACTGTTACAGTGTACAACTGGTCCAAGCCTTCTCCCTCCATATTATTGTTTGTTTACTCTATATATCTGGGCCCTATATATGGATGCAAAGGTTGAACTACCTTGATTCCATCAGCATCAAAGGTCATGGTGTCTTTTTTTAAGTCGATTACTGCGTAGTTTTCATAGGCCCAATCGATGCCTAGTAGTGCAGGGTAAGGGTCCTTATCTCCCATGATCTCTATGACTTCAAAGTCAACCACTGTCTTTACTCCTGAAACATCTATTTCGACATTCTCCAACCTTCCTATGGGGAAGATACAATATTGGTTTGTCATTTTTAACTGAATTGGGGAATATGTCAGCCTAGGTTTTCCTAAGGCTTCCCAAGTCTTCTTAGGCAAAATGTTCACATGAGATCCCAGATCTAGCATGACATCCTTAATCTCAAATTCATCTAACTGGTCTACTAACCTGAATTATTTTCCCGTTCGTACTTTTCTTCTTTGCACTCTCTGAGTATTCTCCTCAGGAATATTAGCCTTTATTCCTTCTTCTATAGGTTCTTCATTCCCTAATGTTATCACTGAAATTTCATCCGCAAACGGTTACAGGAATCCAGCATCTTCAAACAGCTATGAGTCCACCCATGGACCAAAATTACCAAAAAAGCATTTCCAAAAGGTCGAAAACTATACAACCAGTTATAAAATCAAGATGCACTATGACTACACAGAGCGCGCGCGTGCACATGCGCCATCCAGAAATGCAGAAAAAGCGCACATGCACACGATGCACGACTGTGGTCGCTAAAAGCCGTGTACACCTGAGAATGACGCATTTATGAGATTGGTCGGCCTCCCACCCACTTCTGGTTCAGCTTCCAAGTTGATTTGACATCCAAATCTCGGTTGGATCCGACTGGGTGGCTGGTCAAAGACCTAAAGGTGCCCTAAACAGCCCCTTTTCACACTAAAAGTTGGTTGCACAATACCTCAAAGTGGTGTTATAAAACAAGGCCATGGGTGCACTACATTTTCAAGGAATTCTTTTGCAAGGTTATGCTGCTGCTATTCTCTTGGGGAATCCTCTTATCTCATCAAGAGCATACTAGCACCATTTCATTTGGGCAATCCACATCACCTTTTGAGTGGGTTAGCTTGAGATTCTTTCACCATTTCTTTCAAGTTTCAAAGTTGTAAGAAGAGCTCAATTGTGGGAGTCCAAGAGCTCTCACTTGGAGGAAGAAGGGACCCAAAGTCCTCTTTCTTCTCAGTGTTTTCTTTTCACTAATACAATCATTTCCATTGGTGACATGAATCTTGTTTGTTTCTTGTTCTTATGTCCTTATGCTCAATAGTTTAGTTGTTCTTTCCTTTCTTAGTTTAATTCTTAGTTTAGTCTTTTATGTTTATTTTTCTAACCCTTTCCTTCACTGTTGTCTTGCTTAGCTGACCCAACTAAGCTTATAAGCACCTCTATTTTGCTCATTCAAGTGACAAAAGAGGTGCAATAGATTGACGAATCCACTAGGGAAAGGTATCAATTTCCTACCCCATTTGGGTTATTCTAGCTCTTCTTTTGATTTATTTAATCTGCAGGTACCATAACTGGCCCAAGTCGACGTGCAAAACACCCAATTCAAAGCTGAATTGAGAGAATTCCATCTGGAATTTTCTTCATGGCCGTGTGATAGGTGTGTGCGGGTTCATTGGCCCACAGTCGCGCACGTGTGCCAAAATTATTGTGTTATTCAGTGCCTTCCGCGCACCTATGCCCAAAAGTCTTTTTCGGTTCGTGCATTGGCGCTCAGTGCACCTCTATTACTCTAAGACCCGCGCACCTGTGCAAAAAAATACACATTGTAAGCCTTTTTATGATTTGTGGAAGGCCCCTAACCTTCTTAAAAATGATTCCATGCATGTTGTAATCTGCACCACACTTAGTTCCCTCTCCATATAAAGGGATTAGTCAAAACACATAGGCACTTAGGGGGTTTAAAACCATTATTTCCTCTTTTGCTTTCATTTTGCCACATGGATGGCTTGCTTTGGTTAAGAGTATAAGTTGGAATCATTTGTAATCACATAGAACTTGCATTGGGACCAGAAATCAGATAACAATCACTTAGTATGTTCTTCTCTCGCACTTCAAAGCGATCTTGAGAATCATAAAAAGGTTGTAGGACAATTTCATCTCCCTTAAAAAGACTAAAACATTTAGGAGAGGACAACACCCCCTCGAGACTCCTCTTAGTTTATTTTTCAAACACATTTCAAGATTGTAACGGGCCCATACATGCCTGTTTGCGCCCAATTCGTCACCTTGTGAGCAAATAAGAGGGTGCTTACATGCACAGTTGGGTCTTGCTGAGCATGACAGCTATAGACGAAAGGGTTAGGAAAAGAACAACAAAACTATAAGCAAGAATTAAATTAAAACAAACTAAAACTATGAGCATATGGATAAAGAAATAACAAAGACAACAAGACCAATATCACCAATGTTTTTAGGTTGATCAATTGATGAAACCAAAGCACAATGAATAAAGGGGACTATGAGTCCCTTCTTCCTCCAAAGGAAGGCTCTTGTACCCTCACAAACTTGCTCTCCTTACAATAAGAAAATGAGAATGATGGTGAAAGAACTCCAAGCACATTCACTCAATGGAGAGGTGAATGGCTCAAAGAAATGGTGCTAATATGTTATTGCCAAGGAGTGAGTCCTTAAAACAATCTAAGCAGCATAACATTACATGAAATTCCTTGAGAAAATGATGTTTCTTCATGGCTTTTTATAGCATTGCATTGGGTGATTATGTAACTCCTTTGTGGTGTGAATAGAGG
>SNQJ01S0007210.1:13909-31023 GCA_010110895.2 Picea sitchensis
CACACATATTGCTGATCACATTCACGAGTGGCATCGACGACATAGTTTGTGCAAAGCAGAAACCACCAAACAATAATGTCTTGATTGGTTTCTCAGATCACTTGTCTTTGTCCTTGGTAAAGATGTGGCTTCCACCTTCCCTCAATCAGAAGAAGAAGCCATCAGTAAGGCTCAACAATACGACCTCATCTATTCACAATCAGGGTACTTGTACACAGTACTTCCTGATCTCCCAAAACCCATGCCATTTGGCCAAGATAAACCCGGGATGTCTCACTCAGTAGACGGATTGATTGGTAACACCACGCAGCACAATCCACAACCCCAACAACCACCAATGTATGGCACACCTCAATATTCGTCGGCATATGGAGGAACCCCTTATTATCCCCCACCCCCTTATCAACAGCCATACCCTGTTACCCTTCCTCCACCCATCAGTGGACCACCGCCGACACCCACAACACGCCCACCTATCCAAACAAGTTATGGTACTCCCTCAGCTTATACTCTAAGTACTAGCGAAAGTGCCATGCCTTCCTATGTACCTTACGGATCATTACCACAACAGAATCCGTACTTTCCATTTCTTGACCCTTCACAGCCCATGGCTCCACCACAAGGACACCCTCACGCTGGGGTGAATTTTTTTCAACCCTCTCCCATTCAGCAATATCAAAATTTTGAACAGCTGAATACGGCAAATCCAACACATAAGTTGAATAATGCCAAAAAAAAGGAAAAAAACGGAACAATAACAACCTAGGTCAAGGCGGAAATCACCCCCAATAGAACCAACCTACTGGGGGCAACCAAAATCAAGGGAATCAGAACCCCCAAGGGAGCAACAACAACAGGCATCAAGGGAAAAGTAACAATAACCTTTGAACCAACTTCCCTTGTGCCCTTTGCGGTGATTTCGGTCATTATACTCATCATTTCCCCCAAATCGTTGATTTTAAACGGATGAAAGACTCAGTAAATGGATCACATCCTCCAGCACCGCTTGCCCCTCAGCAGGCCCCACAACAATACGTACAACAACCTCCCCCAGCCGTGCTGCAGAACCCCATTCCGCACCAGGGTGTGATGAACACCCAACAGGACATGCAGCCTACCCCACCATAGTTGGGACAATATCTCAACCCAGACAATCCCGCAGATCATATTATCCTCCTCACTAGTGAGGAAGAAGTCCTTCTACAGACACGCAATCGTCAATACCGTGCACCTGCTGAGTCTCCTCCCATTCCCCCAGAAACAATCCCAGCACCAACGAGACCCCCGTTGATGATTCCTCGCCCTAACACGGAAACACCTCTTCGCATCCCTCGAATCCCATTGTGCAGGAATGTCCACAACCCGCAGGCTAGGGCGGCTCATAATTACAGATTGGTCGATGACTTAGCATAGTCCTCGGCCGCAATGTCAGTCTTAGAAGTACTTCAAACTTGTCCCACTCAACGGAAATCATTACTTTCCGCCTTGGGAGCAGTCGACCCTGTGGATACTCAACTCATCACATTTGATCTCGACAGTGGAGAACCTCACCTCCCCGCTCTCATCGCTTTTCAAATCCTCGTTAAAATTCAGAACATTACAGTTCATCGGTGCATCATCGATGAAGGTGCATCCACATGCATCATGTCCAAATATGTATGGCAGAAACTTGGTTCCCCCGAACTCACACCATCTTCCATTACCTTAAGAGCTTATGATGGACGACCATCTTCTCCTGAAGGGCTCTTCCAAAATGTCCCTATAGAACTCAGGGGCAAGACCATTCTCATTGACATTGAAGTTATCGATGCCCCACTCGATTACAATATCTTGTTCGGTTGTAGCTACATGTACGCTATGAAGGCAGTTGCCTCTTCCGTCTTTCGAACCATGATGTCCCCCCATAACGGGAAAATCATTACCATTGACCAAGTTTCACATTACGAGCCTAACCCTTCTGCCAACATCGATAGCATTCTCCCTTTCCTCCATACTAATCCTGAGGCGTACCCACTCCTCGAAATGGGGCTCAGAATGTTCAAAGACCCATCCTTGTTAGGAACTTACCATGGTGCACCACCGCTCCTTCATCCTTCCAATCAAGTATGTGTCGTATCATCCAAAGGAACTGACATTGAGGATACTCTTCCTCCCAGGGAGGCTTCTCTCATATCTGACATCCCACTAGTCGTAGAGCCCCTTTCTCACGAACCTCCTGCGAACTCGTCGACTCCACTAGTTCACGATTTCACCTCCCCCCAAGGCCATATCCCAGTTTGGGAGATAGTTCCCCAAGCCATTACTCAAATCCCCTTCTTTTACCCTCCACCAGGCGTAAAAGCTTTCCAAGTAGCCGCAACACTTACCCTCCCTAATATGGTGCTGGCAATCCCAGTTTGGTATTTACATCCACCAGAGATGATTCCTCAACCATCCCTTTCCCCCCAAACAGAAGGAATCCCAATGCAAATTCCCATACTCACTCCCACCATACCCCCTACACCCCCACTCACTAACCTCCCTGCCACAGCTGGGGGCAGGCAAAAGAAGAAGGAGCCCACCGCTCCACTTCCCCCACGCATCCAACCTCCTTGCGCACTATGTGAGAAATATGGACACCCAACCAACAAATTCCCATCTCTACTCGAGTTACGTAACCTAATTCAACTCAATCAAACACCATCATCGTTCGTCACTTTATCAAGTACTGCCGCTACCTCCCCTAACATAAGTAGCAAAGGACTGTGAACCAAATTTGCTTGCGCCATATGTTCAGAATATGGCCATTATACACACCATTGTCCAACGCTACCTCAATTCTGACAGACATTAGTAGCAGTACGCCAAAGCTTCCAGCACGAACCCAGTCCAGCTACATCATCCCCACCAAACATCACTGACATTCATTATGTCACAACTTCAATCAACGAACATATGAGATGCACTTACTCTCTATGTGAATCCTTAGATCATTTTACATATCAATGTCCTATGATCATTGAATACAGGAAATGCCAAGTGACCCTGATTCAAACCCCTCCACCCCCTATAGAATCAATGATTAACCTTACTCCATCACTAGATATTCTTCATATTATTTCTCCTGAACCAGAAGCACTCCAAAATTAACCAACCCCAACTACCCATGGGATGTGCTACACCACAAAGCGCTCTTCCTTTCACAGAAATCCTTCACGCCTCCTAACCAACACCCCATATACGCAGTCGAAACCAAGTATTTTATCCCATCAGGGCATATCGACTGGTTCAACAACCCCATCCCTACCCCTGATGCTTTTGAAGAAGGCAATATGGCCAACATTTCCCCCACCATCAAAATCGATATTTCCATCAAAGATGGAGTCATCGAGGAGAACACCATTGGTGACGCATGCACTCCTCAAGAAATCACCACCTATAAAGCCCTCCTCCAAGAATACCAAGATAATTTTTCCTGGTCATACACCGAGATGCCTAGCCTTGATCCCTCTATTATCGAACATCGCATAGACACCTGGCCTGATATCACGTTGATTCGCCAAAAACAACGACCGCTACACCCATCCAAAGCAGTGGTTATCAAAGCCAAGATTGACAAATTACGCATTGTTGGGTTCATCTACCCCATTGCCTATACCTCATGGGTTTCCAACCCTGTACCCGTTAACAAAAAACAGGGCACTATCCGTGTATGCACAGACTTTTGCAATCTCAATCACGCATGTCCCAAAGACAACTTGCCAACGCCTTTAATCGATCAAATTATCGACAACTGCGCAGGCCACGAGGCATTATCCTTCATGGACGGTTTCTCTGGCTATAACCAAATCCAAATCCACCCAGCCGATCAATACAAAACCACATTCACCACCCCTTTGGGTACTTTTGCATATCGTGTCATGTCTTTTGTCCTAAAAAACGTTGGCGCAACTTTCCAACGAGCTATGACATACATTTTTCACAATCTAGCTCATATCATCCTCGCATACTTGGACAACCTCACAGCTTGATTCAAAAAATGCACTCAGCATCTTGATTATTTACGAATCATCTTCCACAGGTGTCGTCAGTACAACATCCACTTGAACCCCCTCAAGTGCGTATTCTGCGTCACTGTCAGGCGCCTCCTCGGATTCATCGTTTCCCAAAGTGGTATTACCATGGATCCCCTCAAAGTCCAGACCATCATAGAAATTCCACCCCCACGGAATTTACGCCAACTCCAGAGTACAAGGAAAAGCTAACTTTTTAAGGCGATTTGTCCCAGACTTTGCTACTCGCACACAGTTTCCTTCGCTTACTACGCCATGACATCCCATTCCACTGGGATGAACATGCCCAAAAAGCATTCGACGATCTTAAACTGGCACTCTCCAACGCCCCTTTAATCAGTTCACCCGACTATAATCGCAACTATATCCTCTACATATCAGCGTCAGCCGTGTCAGTAGCAGGAGTTCTCGTTCAAATAGGAGATGATGATCGTGAGCATGTCAATTACTACATTAGTAAAAACCTCTCAGGGCCCCCTTTGAAGTATAATCATGAAGAGAAACTAGCCCTTGTCGTCGTTCTCACAGTCTAGAAACTGCGCCATTACATTCTGCTTCACACGACCAAAGTCATAGCAGATTCCAACCCCATGCAATACTTGTTCAATCGTCAGCAAATTAATGGCGAATTTGCTCGATGGATCGTTATCCTTTAGAAGTACGATCTTGAATTTTCAACACCCAAGAGCAAGAAAGCTCTGGTCCTCATCGAACTCATCACAGCCTTCCCCTCCGATACTACCAGTGCCCCCGTCAATACTGACTTCCCCGATGAACATCTCTTTTACATCACTTCGGATGATCCTTGATACAGCAACCTCCTCATCTACCTCCGAACCCAAAATTTCGGTAACCACCTCTCACGAGATGATCGTCCCCATATCCACCATCAGGCCCCCCGCTATCTCCTCATCGGAGATATCTTATATCAATGAGGGGTCGACACCATACTCCGTCGATGCTTGACTATTGACGAGGCCGATAGAGTCTTGAATGACTGCCATAGCGGCGCGTGCGGGGGGCATCTCTCGGGGATGTCCACCGCTCAAAAAATCATCCGCGCAAGTTACTTTTGGCCTACATTGTTTCACGATTGCATTCATGCCATGAAACGATGCGATAAATGTCATCTTTATGCCAACAAAGCACGAGCACCACCTGTTCTTCTACACCCAGTCATTACTGCAGGCCCCTTTTGTAAATGGGGCATCGACTTCATCACTTGCAACCCTTCATCCAACAATGGACACAAATACATCGTCGTCGCAGTCGATTACTTCATAAAGTGGGTTGAAGCCATGCCTACCTTCAACAACACCGCTAACACCGCAGCGCATTTTTTCTTTAATCACGTCATATCCCGCTTTGGAGTACCACTCCAACTAGTCTCTAATCACGGGAAACATTTCGAGAATAAGATTTTCGTCGAACTCTCATCCCGGTTAGGATTCTCCCACGAGTTTGTCTCACCATATTACCCTTAGTCCAACGGACAGGTCGAAGCAGTTAACAAGGTCTTCAAGACCATGTTACAATGCACGGTTAATAAACATAAGACCTATTGGCATCATATGTTATTTTCCGCACTATGGGCTTACCGTACGGTCGTGAAAATGGCCACCAGTTTCATACCATTTCATCTAGTCCATGGGGTCGAGGCCACTCTTCCCATCGAGTGCGAAATCCCCACCTTACACACTGCAATTGAGCTATTACCCGACATTGCTCCAATGGAGCAGCGTTTGCTGAACTTAGAGTCCCTGGACGAAGATCGTCAATCTTCATTAAAAAACAATGAGGTAGCCAAAAAATGGTCAAAAGCCACCTTTGATCGCCATGTCAACCTCTGCTCATTTCACGAAGGCGACCTCGTCCTTGCTTACGATATCGCTCACAATACCCTCAGTCATGGAAAATTCAAGTCACTGTGGCATGGCCCTTACATTATCCAGCATTGCCTCACCAAAGGTGCATACATCCTAGCTTCCCCCGAGGGCCTCTCTCTCAAAGAACCCGTCAACAGGTTATACTTAAAGAAATTTTACGCCTGAGCATAGACATTCTACATTAGGTTATTTTCTTTTATAGTGTTTTTAATCTTTTTTTCCATACCTCATGCCTAAACTATCATTTGTGTTATTGACAGATGCCTCCTCCATTAGCCTACCACATCGGTTACACTGACGGCGCCAGTCGTTGGACACAGAATCTCGCTTTGGCTACTTGGGCCCTCTATTCCCCCTCACATGAATTGCTCCACTCCAACGGCATATGCCTGGGTTCAGCAACCAACAACCAAGCCGAGTACATTGTCGTCATTGGTCTCCTTGTTGATCCCAGCCATCATCGTATTCGTCACCTTAGTGTCTTACTTGACTCTCAACTGGTCGTCCTCCAGCTCAACAATGTGTACCGTGTCCGCGATCCTTGCCTCTTTCGCAAATACCTGCAAGTTAGACTTTTATCTCGACATTTTGATTTCATTACATTTACACATATTCCAAGACAATTTAATCAAATTACAGATAACCTGGCTAACATTGTACTAGATTGGCATATATCACATCAAGACACCTTTACACACACATAAACCATCAAAAGTTTGTCACATCATATAGATTAGACATCATACACAACATTAAACAATTCTCACACACATGTGAACATCACAAAGACCCCAAAATGTATATCCATATATATATAAATGTCGGTCAAAAGTGCCATCAAAATGTTTACATACACATAGAATACATCATATACAAAATCTGTAGGCCAGTGAACCACCTCGGTACAAAACTGGTGTCACCACACCAAAAGGCTCACCAGCCTATATATAATATAAAAAAATACACATAGGAACACTCATGGTGCCTCTAGAGCACCACCACCTGGCCCTCCCTCGGGAGGTGGTGCCCCACCTGCTATCGGTCCCTCCAGACCTGGAGGTAACTGCCCAGTCATCGCAGCACCTGCTACTGTTTCTCATCGAACCACGGTCCGCCACATCAACGGAACCCCCACACACTACTCTAGGACGCCATCGTCCTAGATGCATGACCACGTGCCCTCAAGCACACCCTGTAGCACCACCTCCAAGTGGCGATGAATATCCTCAAAATATCCCTACACCAGGGTCATCAAAACGACGTCTCCTAGCCACTCTCTCCTCCCCAGCTAGTCTCGACTTAACATCCTTGTGTCGTCGTCTCTCTCCCGCCCGCGGCTCTCCCCGCGAAGGCCTCACCGACCCCTGACAAGCCGACGTTCTAACCCACTCCACCTCACACCCGCGAGGTCCCACATCTGCACATACAAACAAACAAAGGATAGAATCAACATCCATCTATACATAATACACATGCTATACTATCTAAATATCAAAACATAAAACATCACATCATACCTCGGTGGTCGAACACCTCTCCTGGAGGTACCATATCCGGATCACCCCGGAAGTCCACCCCATAGTACGGATACTGCAGTAGGATCTGCGGCATCTACCACCACACATGTGCAGCCTCGATCGTGAAAAAATGGCCACCCTCCCCACCTCCGTGGCGAATCAAAATCCTCGACCACCGCATCAGTCACGGCTCTCACGCACCAGGTGCGCCCAACAACACTCTAGGGCACAACATCGACACCTTCTCCAAAAACCATGCCACCAAGATGAACCCAAAGGCAAAATCCCCTGAGTCTGCAACCCGACACCTGTTGAGCTGCCCTACCATCTTGGCATGCAGCATCAAGCCCCAGGCAAAATGCTCTCCTACCAGTGCCCTCCCCATAATCCTCAGCTGACCACCATTGATTCATTGAGTCATGAGGGACCCATAAACCCTCACAACCATCACTGCTACACAGCGATGAACTAGGGAATCCATAGCCCTGATACTCACCATGGAGCCCAACATAAAATCCTCCCTCGAACAATACCTCCGGCCTAAGGTAGCCAACTGCCCATCCCCAGGTAATACAGGCTCTGTCGGTAAGGTCATTCCCCGAAAAGGGAGCCCAGTCAAAAAATACAGATCCTCCACTGCAGTGAAGTCCAGCTGCTCACGCCGCAGCATAAAACAATGCAGATCCAGACTCCACATCCATATCAAGAACTATAGGAGGTACTCTTGGGCCCGTATTAAGGGGCACTCAAAGAACTTCAACATCCCACATGCTGCCAAAGTGTCATGAACCGTCGGCTCCTCAATGGCCACAGCCTCCCTGAGTTGTGACCAATCCCTCTCTCTCCAGTGAATCGGCATCGTCCCAAATGATCACCTGCAATCACATAATCCAGTTCTTGATTAGCCATCTCAAACATAAACACATTAAAAATCTCCAAAAAACATCAATTTAGCACCCGTCAGCTTTGCCCCCAAGGCGCGGTTGTTTAACCCCACAGACGCGCACACATGCACGCTTGTCCATCCCACAGGTGCGCATGTCAGCCATACATAGGCGCCTTCATGCGCCTCTGTCATGTACACAGGAGCGCATCAGAGCACGCATGTCCACTACACAGTCGCGCACCCATGTGCAGTTGTTTAGCTTACAGGCGCGCATACCATGCGCGCCTGTTTCCCTCATTAGGGTGCCCCCGCGCGCGGATATCTGGATAACAGGCATGCACCCATGCACGCATATTTCCTGATTGCCCGTGCACTGGGGGGGCCACACCCACAAAACCCCCCTGTACGGCCCTCCGTACAGGCCCTGCCCACAAATAGAAAACCTAATTCTATGCAGGACGATAAGACAACTAACTTGAAGCTCGTTGGTCCTAAATCGGCTGCCTCATTCTCCCAAAATCTCCAAATCTCCTCTGAATATCTCTCATCCAATCACTCTGACAGTAGATACAAATGAGGTGGCAATGTGGGCCCTACAGCTATATATAATCATTTTTGCCAAACTTCCAGACCCCATTTCGGGAGCTTCGGGTGTCCGTTTTTCGATCCGTCTTCAGCCACAGGATCAGTACCCTGTCCTCTACATCAAGACAGTCCCGGGGCCATTTTTCATCCTTAGCCCCCAGGGCACCATTTTTCCATACCCCGACCAGGTACGCACACTCATGTTCAAAATTATCAAATAAATGATTGTAGGTTCAATTCTCTTCAGATATTGTTCACGTCGGGTATTTGGTTGTCATGTGTGCAGGTACTTGGTCATCATACACTAGCATGACGCCTTCAGGTATATAATCAACACTGGCATGTAATAATTCCCTCTGAATCTCAATTGCATCTCTAGTCACACCCTCTGAAATTTGCCTTTAGGATCCCCATATCCGGCTCTGCAGTACCGCCACCTCCACTACATTTTAGGTACAGTCACCCGGTAGCACTCTCCCCCACATGAGTTGTCCCATTCATAGCCCCCTTTGGCACTTAGACACTCATGTTGTTTTCAACCTTTAAGGATGGGAGTCCCGATAGTCTTACATCATGTCGTGAATCAACCACATATTCCTTCTTCTCATTTTGCTAGCCTACCCAATGGACTCCCAGGGCACTTCCTCACAGATTCTTTTGACTGCACTCCCGCAGCATCATTTACCATCCATTTCACCCATCGTCAGTATGCCCATCCTCAGATTGCCCTCCATACATTGCCCTACTACAGAAACCCGCCTATGGGGCACCCATTTCTGTATTTGCATTATTATCCCCACTGATTTTTTAATTCTTTTTGTAATTAAGTCGTTGTTTCCAGCATTTTACATAGCTTATTGTCATCACCTTTTCCGACCTTCCTGGCAAACACAACCCATGTCGCCCTTGGTTGGAGCACTCCTTATCATCTATTCATGTTGACATCATCCATAAACTCCGAGTATCCTAAAGGCCACCTACCTCTGCTCTCTGAGTTTGTTCACTTTGTCCGGCCTCTGGGACAACTTATCCCATGTTTCATTGTCACCCCTGACACTTGACCTCATTAAACGGTTGCAGCCACTTATACTTCGCATATATCCCCAACCAAGGGTAGTCTTGAGTCTCCACGCATCTTGACTTCGTCCATGTACCTCCTCAATTCCTAACCTCACCTAGTAGATTTCACGAAGCCCTTTGCTTCTTGGAGTTGTGTCTCCCTTTTTGTCGACATCAACACAGTTTCCAGAAGGGTGACAGTATCTTGACTCTCATTACCTTTCCAATGAAAAGTCTCGGACGACACATGGAGACCCATAATTGCTCCCTGTTGTCGTTGACCCCCATAACATTCGACTTCAACACTTTCTCATGTTATGGTGGGTCTTACTCTACGACTATTGCAGTTGTTTCTTTTATTTGCCGAAGACCTCTGAACTTGGTTGGGCTATCACTGTCTACAGAATTTGTGATACTTCTTACAGGTGTCATTGCCTACTGTTCAGAGTATGTTCCTCCTCGGAATTGTCCTCTGCCTTTATCACAACCGCCCCCGAGGGCATTGTAGTTGTCTACATCAACACATAGTTTCAGTTACCATACCACACCCTTTTTTGAGTTACATGACACGAGCATGGGGCATGCCCGCCTCATTTGTACACAATTTATTTTACACACCTTGTGGAAGGTTGGCTCCTACAGGTTCCCTTCTCCCTTCAATAGGTCACTCTTGATACTCTCACTATCGCTCTTTCTTACAATGGTACTCTCAGTAGAAGAAACATTGATGAATTTTGACTATCTGTATGCTCCTAACCTCATCCATTAGGGGGCATATGTTATCACTGAAATTTCATCCACAAACAGTTACAGGAATCCAGCATCTTCAAACAGCTATGAGTCCACCCATGGACCAAAATTACCAAAAAAACATTTCCAAAAGGTCCAAAACTATACAACCAGTTATAAAATCAAGATGTGTTATGACTACATAGGGCACGCGCGCACATGCGCCATCCAGAAACGCAGAAAAAACACACATGTGCACGATGTGCGACTGTGGTCACTAAAAGTCGCGCACACCTGAGAACGGTGCATTTATGAGATTGGTCGGTCTCCCACCCACTTATGGTTCAGCTTCCAAGTTGATTTGACATCCAAATCTCGGCTGGCTCCGACTGGGCGGCTGGCCAAATACCTAAAGGTGCCCTAAACAACCCATTTTCACACTAAAAGTTGGTTGCACAATACCTCGAAGTGGTGCTATAAAACAAGGCCATGGGTGCACTACATTTTCAAGAAATTCATTTGCAAGGTTATGTTGTTGCTATTCTCTTGGGGAATCCTCTTTTCTCATCAAGAGCATACTAGCACCATTCCATTTGGGCAATCCACATCACCTTTTGAGTGGGTTACCTTGGGATTCTTTCACCATTTCTTTCAAGTTTCAAAGTTGTAATAAGAGCTCAATTGTGGGGGTCCAAGAGCCCTCCCTTGGAGGAAGAAGGTGTTCGACAACATAGGTATTCCAACAGAGGACGAACACCTTCAGTAACCACTCACATAACTAGATCAAAGATCAACACACCGATGTTTTCACATGGTAAAACCCCTACGGGGAAACATCCACGACCCCAGTCAACGTGGCCACTTGGAGCAGTTTATTAATGCAAAGAAAAAGATTACAGAGAGATTTTACAAGAGAGTTTCTCACAATCGATCATCGGCAAATGACCCTCCATGCTCTTTAAATAGAGATCATGGACCAATCGAGTGTTAAGCCACGGATCAATGGCCGTTAAGATCGAGGAGAGTATGAACCGTCGGATCACT
Organism: Picea sitchensis; assembly: GCA_010110895.2. NCBI lineage: Eukaryota > Viridiplantae > Streptophyta > Pinopsida > Pinales > Pinaceae > Picea > Picea sitchensis. The sequence continues at coordinate 25,668 of SNQJ01S0007210.1, forward strand.
CTATGTCGGGAACATATCGTGACCGTCGGATTTCCTAACTACAAATGCATACTAAAGAAACACATTTTTACCTAACGACATATTAGACCAAGTAGATCTTAACAAACTCCTAAGTGTCTAAATATCCTAACATACCCCCTTAAGAACAACTTGGGATAGGATTNGCCATCAAAATGTTTACATACAAATAGAATACATCTTATACAAAACCGTAAGCCAGTGAACCACCTCGGTACAAAACTGGTGTCACCACACCAAATGGGCTCACTAGCCTATATAATATACAAAAATACACACAGAGACACTCATGGTGCCTCTAGAGCACCACCACCTGGCCCTCCCTCAGGAGGTGGTGCCCCACCCGCTATCGGTCCCTCCGGCCCTGGAGGTAACTGCCCAGTCATCACAGCACCTGCTACTGCTGCTCGCTGAACCATGGTCTGCCACATCAACAGAACCCCCACACATTGCTCTAGGACACCCTTGTCCTGGATATGTGACCACATGCCCTCAGGCACACCCTGTAGCACCGCCTCCAAGCAGCGACGAATATCCTCAAAATCTCCCCCAGCCTAGGCCAGAGGAGCATGTGATGGCCCTACACCAGGGTCATCAAAACGGCGTCTCCTAACTACTCTCTCATCGCTAGCTGGTCTCGCCTAAACATCCTCGCGTCTTCGTCTCTCTCCCACCTACGGCTCTCCCCGCGGAGGCCTCATCGACCCCTGACGATCCAGCACTCTAACCCACTCAACCTCATGCCCGCGAGGTCCCACATCTGCACATACAAACAAACAAAGGATAGCATCAGCATCCATCTATACATAATACACATGTTATACTATCTAAATATCAAAACATAAAAAATCACATCATACCTCGGTGGTCGAACACCTCTCCTGGAGGTAACACCATATCCAGATCACCCTGGAAGTCCACCCCACATTACAGATATTGCAGTAGGATCTATGGCATCTGTCGCCACACCTGTGTAGCCTCGGCCATGAAAAATTGGCCACCCTCCCCACCACCGTGGTGAATCAAAATCCTCGACCACCACATCAACCATGGCTCTCATGCACCAGGTGTTCCCAATAACACTCTAGGGCGCAACATCGGCACCCTCTCCAAAAACCATGCAACCAAGATGGACCCAAAGGAAAAATCCCCTGAGTCTACAACCCGACACCTGTCGAGCTGCCCTACCATCTTGGCATCCAACATCAAGCCCCAGGAAAAATGCTCTCCTATCAGTGCCTTCCCCATAATCCTCAGCTAACCACTATTGATCCGTTGAGTCATGAGGGACCCATAAACCCTCACAACCATCGCTTTTACATAGCGATGAACTAGGGCATCCATAGCCCTGACACTCACCATGGAGCCCGACATAAAATCCTCCCTCGAACAATACCTTCGGCCTAAGGTAGCCAACTGCCCATCCCCAGGTAATACGGGCTCTGCTGGTAAGGGCGATCCCCGAAAAGGGAGCCCAATCAGAAAATACACATCCTCCACCGCAGTGAAGGCCAGCTACTCACCCCGCACCATAAAACACTGCAGATCCAGACTCCACATCCAGGTCAAGAACTGTAGGAGGTACTCCTGGGCTTGTATCAAGGGTCACTCAAAGAACTTCAGCAGCCCACAAGCTGCCAAAGTGTAACGAACCGTCGGCTCCTCAATGGCCACAGCCTCCCTAAGCTGTGACCAATCCCTCTCTCTCTAGTGAACCGGCATCATCCAAAATTATCACCTGCAATCACATAATCCAGTTCTCAATCAGCCATCTCAAACATAAACACATTAAAATCTCCAAAAAGAGATAAGTTTCACACCCATCAGCTTTTCCCCCAAGGCGTGGTTGTTTAACCCCATAGGCATGCACACATGCACGTATTTTCATCCCACAGGCACGCACACATGCACGCCTATCAGCCATACATAGGCGCCTTCATGCGCCCCTGTCACGTACACAGGCACGCATCGTAGCGCGCCTGTCCACTACACAATTGCGCACCCATGCGCAGTTGTTTAGCTTACAAGCACACATACCATGTGCACCTATGTCCCTCATTAGGTTGCCCCCGTGTGTGGATATTCAGCTAATAGGTGCGCACATATTTCTCGGTCGCCCGTGCACTGGGGGGCCCACACCCAAAAAACTCCACGTACGGCCCTCCGTACAGACCCTGCCCACAAATAGAAAACCTAATTCTATGCAGGACGATAAGACCACTAACCTAAAGCTCGTTTGTCCTGAATCGGTTGCCTCATTCTCCCTGAATATCCAAATCTCCTCTGAATATATCTCGTCCAATCACTCTGACAGCAAGTACAAATGAGGTGGCAATGTGGGCCCTACAGCTATATATAGTCCTTTTTGTCAAACTTCTAGACCCCATTCCGGGAACTCCAAGTGTCCATTTTTCGATCCGTCTTCATCCATGGGATCAGCACCCCATCCTCTACATCAAGACAGTCCCCAGGCCATTTTTCATCCTTATCCCGGGGGGCCATTTGTCCATACCTCATCCAGGTACGCATGCTCATGTTCAAAATTATCAAATAAATGATTGTATGTTTGGTTCTCTTCAGATATTGTTCACGTCAGGTATTTGGTTTTCATGTGTGCAGGTACTTGGTCATCATACACCAGCACAACCCATTCAGGTATATAATCAACACTGGCATGTAATCATTCCCTCTGAATCTCAATTGCATCTCCAGTCACACCCTCTGAAATTTGCCTTTAGGGTCCCCATATCCGGCTCTGCAGTACCACCACCTCCATTGCATTTTGGGTACTGTCACCCAGTAGCACTCTCCCCCACATGAGTTGTCCCATTTATAGCCCCCCTTGGCACTTCGACACTCGTGTTGTTTTCAACCTTTAGGTATGGGAGTCCCGATAGTCTTACATCATGTCACAAATAAGCCACATATTCCTTCTCCTCATTTTTCTAGCCTACCCAATGGACTCCCAGGGAACTTCCTCATGGATTATTTTGACTGCACTCCCGCAGCATCATTTACCATCCATTTCACCCATCATCAGTCTGCCCATCCTCAGATTTCCCTCCATACATTTCCCTACTACAAAAACCATCTTATGGGGCCCCAACCCTCCACTTGTTTTTTCCACCAACTTGCACCATCCCCAGGCCAAGACATCCTACACTGAGGCACCTGTTTCTTTATATGCATTATTATCCCCACTGATTTTTTAATTATTTTTGTAATTAAGTCGTTGTTTCCAGCATCGTACATAACTATTTGTCGTCATCTATGGCGACCTTCTTGGCAAACGCAACCCATGTCGCCCTTGGTTGGGGCACTCCTTATCATCTACTCATGTTGGCATCGTCTGTAAACTCTGAGTATCCAACAGGCCACCTACCTCTACTCTCTGAGTTTGTTCACTTTGTCCCGCCTCTAGCACAACTTATCCCACGTCTCATTGCCCCCCCTGACACTTGACCTCATTAAATGGTTGAAGCCACTTATACTTCGCATATATCCCCAACCAAGGGAATTCTTGAGTCTCCACGCACCTCGACTTCGACCATGTCCCTCCTCAATCCTTGACCTCACCTAGTAGATTTCACGAAGCCCTTTTCTTCTTGGAGTTGTGTCTCCCTTTTTAATCAACATCAGCACAGTTTCCAGAGGGATGAAAGTATCTTGACTCTCATTACCTTTCCAATGAGAAGTCTCGGACGGCACAGGGAGACCCATAATTTCTCCCTGCTATCGTTGACCGCCATAACATTCGATGTCAACACTTTCTCATGTTACGGTGGGTCTTACTTTGCGACTATTGCAATTGTTTCTTATATTTTCCAAAGACCTCTGAACTTGGTTGGGCTATCAATGTCCACAGAATCTGTGATACTTCTTATAGGTGTCATTGCCTACTGTTTAGAGTATATTCCTCATCAGAATTTTCCTCTGCCTTTATCAAAACCACCCCCGAGGGCGTTGTAGTTGTCTACATCAACACACAGTTTCAGTTACTATACAACACCCTTTTTTTAGTTACATGACACGAGCATGGGGCATGCCCGCCTCGTTTGTACACAATTTATTTTACACACCTTGCGGAAGGTTAGGTCCTACAGGTTCCCTTCTCCCTCCAACGGGTCACTCTTGATACTCTCACTATCGCTCTTTCTTACAATGGTACTCTCAGTAGAAGAAACATTGATGAATTTCGGCTATCCGTATGCTCCTAACCTCATCCATTAGGGGGCATCTGTTATCACTGAAATTTCGTTCGCAAATGGTTACAGGAATCTAGCATCTTCAAACAGCTATGAGTTCACCCATGGTCCAAAATTACCAAAAACGCATTTGCAAAAAGGTCCAAAACTATACAACCAGTTATAAAATCAAAATGTGCTATGACTACACAGAGCACATGTGCACATGCGCCATCCAGAAACGTAGGAAAAGCGCACATGCACACAATGCACGACTGTGAATGTTAAAATCCGTGCACACCTGAGAACGACGCATTTATGATGTTGGTCGGCCTCCCACCCATTTCTAGTTTAGCTTCCAAGTTGATTTGACACCCAAATCTCGGCAGGATCCGGCTGGGTGGCTGGTCAAAGACCTAAAGGTGCCCTAAACAACCCCTTTTCATACAAAATTTGGTTGCACAATACCTCAAAGTAGTGCTATAAAACAAGGCCATGGGTGCACTACATTTTCAAGGAATTCATTTGTAAGGTTATGCTGCTGCTATTCTCTTGGGCAATCCTCTTTTCTCATCAAGAGCATACTAGCACCATTCCATTTGAGCAATCCATGTCACCTTTTGAGTGGGTTTGCTTGGGATTATTTCACCATTTCTTTCAAGTTTCAAAGTTGTAAGAAGAGCTCAATTGTGGGGGTCCAAGAGCCCTCCCTTGGAGGAAGAAGAGACCCAAAGTCCTCTTTCTTCTCGGTGTTTTCTTTTCACTAATACAATCTTTTCCATTGGTGACATGAGTCTTGTTTGTTTCTTGTTCTTATGTCCTTATTCTCAATAGTTTAGTTGTTCTTTCCTTTCTTAGTTTAATTCTTAGCTTAGTATTTTATGTTTATTTTTATAACCATTTCCTTCACTTTTGTCTTGCTTAGCTAACCCAACTAAGCTTGTAAGCACCTCTATTTTGCTCATTCAGGTGACAAAAGAGGCGCAACACTTATGAATATATGTCTCTGTGTATATCATATGTGTGATTGATGTTTATTATTTATGTTTTTCATGACTTGCATAATCTTGATGATCACTTGGAGAAGATTAATAATAATTTTATAGGCATAAAATTGTTTAAGCACAGTAACAATTGATTCACCCCCCCCCCCT
>SNQJ01S0007210.1:46335-82423 GCA_010110895.2 Picea sitchensis
TTAATGTTTAAATAAGAACATGAAAAACAAGCCACTTTCATCAAAATAATTATGCTTGGTAAGTGTTTTAGATAACAACAATATTTATTCAAAATAAATTTACAAGAATTAGTTTAGTTTTGATGTTTTATTAGTTGAACTATGAATTGCATTGCAAGCTAAATCTTGTTCAGGTTAGTGTTATTAATCATCTCAAATTCACTATTCACTATTTGAAATTCACTAGTGTTATTAATCATCTCAAATTCACTATTTGACCACCATACCAATTTCAATGGGTACTCTTCTTCTTCAAGGACTCTTGAGTTGCAATGGAGTTTTATGAAATTTATCACTTTAGCAATTTGTTTGAAGAATGAAGTTTCTAAGGTGGAGAAAGATTCCCACTTCACAACAATTTTCAATAGACCAAAGTCTTCATAATCACCAATGAAAAGTTTTTTTTAACATTACTACCACTATCTAATATTATAGTGCAAAAAGTGTTTTTATGTTAGATCATGTTTTTTTTATATGTTATGTGGCTTATGCTACTTGCTATGCAAATATGTAATTTATTTAATTGCTAATTATTTATTATTCACTCACCCATGTGTCATTCATATGTACAAATGCACAAGTAACTATTTATTTAAAATTATAAAATATAAAATTATCCTTACTCAACTTCCACATTTATTATTTTCACTCCTAGGTGTACCCTTAATCTTCTCATCAATTCCTTATTTTAGTGGTTACACATAGAATTACTACTTGGATTATTTATTAGTTTTCTATTTCCACACCTATTAAAATTTGAATCACTGTTTTTATTTCTTCTTGATTTATGGATGCACTAATAATTAGTTTTAATTAGTTTTAATCAACTAATAATTAGTTTATTTTCATTTCACACTTTTCTAGTGTGTAATTATTTTTCTTAATAACCTTTAATTAACTAGATCATTTCTATATATTTACTTGTGCTACTTTCAATTAGTTAACTTTTTCTCTATGTAAAATGTATAACTATTTGATTATTTTTCCCTTTAAATAAAATATGCATACCATAGTAATTTTCTTTTATATTTTTCAATTAATCTTCTTTCATTATATAATTGACAATTCATAAATGATCCAAGGGTGCCATGTTTCTCATGTCTTTCAAGATTTTTTTACCTTTTGGTATGTTCCAAGAGTGTCATGTTTTGCATGTCCTTTACATATCCAACTTTCTTGGTGGGGAAAATGACACAACTGTTGAGACCCTGTTAACTCAAATTTTTGTTGCCCTTGTTGAGAGATTAATGGTCATTGAGAAATAATGATTTCACCTTATTGTGCGCCCCTCAACCAAACTTCGTGAGTGATCGAATCTGTGGCCTATCCTCATGGCAACATGCAACTTTTGAGTAAAAAGGTTGCTTGTTTTTAATTCAGGCCACGAAAAATGAGTGTTAGTAGGTGGAATCATGAATGTTGTTCCTCTTCTCCTGGTGATAATATGTACATTTTCATACAATCCCATTATCCATATGTGGATCGATCAACAATCATGTTCCTTGTGTTTACACACAATATGATCAACACATCAAATAATTTCATAATCCAAAATCCAAATATAACATAATCATGTAACATTTTATGGTTCCTTAACACAATTCAAAGTTCAATATAATCTTGATGCAATTCCATGTCAATATGCTCTTATGGTTTCTTTTTAGACTAGACAAACCACCAATAGCATTTGCAAGTTAATGTATTCAATATTTTCATTTTAATGTATCCAAATCATACGAATCATTAACATCAATAATGTCCAATCAATGTACATATAAATAATTTATGTTATCATATAAACTTCTAAATGAACCCATACATAAATCATCGTTTAAACCTAATTAGATAATTAAAAGTTCAAGTTTCATCATCATAATATAAGCCAATAAACAAAGTCATTTGTAAATAAATGCTCTCAAATAATAAGATTCAATTGTCTAAGTAGTCAAAGAAAATGGGGCACAACATGGTTGATAGATTTCCCACTTTGTCTCCTTCCCACTCCATGTGAAATTCTCTCGAGAAAGCCTCTTTGTAGTAGGGGTTTTGTTTGTATCTACTCCATGCATAGTCTTATTTTAGACATATATTTTTTTTAAATTTATCCTTTGATTGTGTGTTTCTTGTGAGTTGTATTACAAAATTTATGTGCGGATGAATAATCTTTGGGCTTAGTCAAGTCTTTAGTCAACAATTCTTCTTGACAATATTCCATGCATGGAAGAGGATATGGGTGGCTTGGTCCAAATTGATCGCACACTTATTTTATTGAATTTTATTGGAGACTTGGTTAAACTTGATCTCCCTCCCACAATTTTATACTCCCTATATATAGATAATCCTAATGAGTGTACATTATATGTATATAGTTTCAAAAGGAAGATTGTGGTGAGACTCTCACCCTCATTGTCGTTCCCTTCTCCCCTTTCGTTGACCCTGTGTTCTTCCTCATCACCCCCTTCTCTCCAACCTTCTCCTTGGTGACTCATTTCTCTGCATTGCCCCTCTTAACCCTTCTTTCTCCAGCGTCTCAACCATTCACACAATCCTCCCCTCCTCCTAGTACATGCCACCTCTACACACTCCACTAAGCCTTATGCCCCTAGATCATATTCTACCCCCCTTATTCTTAACAATAGGCAACAATCAAGCTCCCCATCACACAAGCACAAGGGAAATGGCTTCCAACCATTGCCAACAATGCTTTGAAACATCAAGCGATAGTCTACAATAACTCAAAAGAGGGGATGCAAAGGACAATGCCTTTTTAGTAGGATGGGAAGAGCATGATAAGATTTGAGTAGTTTTAGACCATTCATACAAAATTTGATCATGTGAATTGACCATTTGCAGGGTGAAGTTTTTAGCCTCATTAATTAGGTTTTAGAAGTGGATTCTAAGAACTCTATTCTTAAACAAGTTTTGGATTCCAAAACACAAGATTCTCTCCAACCATCGAGTGATTCCTTGCATGTAGAAATTCCGGGTCTCAAATAGGGAAGCAGGACTCAAATCAAATATTGGTCACATGGAAATAGAGGGAGTGAAACAACCCCCATAATTACCACAATGGAGGAGGTTGTGCAAGCTAAACTTAATGAATAACACACAAGGAGAGCTAGATAAATGAATTTGAAAGCGAGGGGGTTCCTTAATCCTCAACACTGCATCCAAACCCAATGCAAATTGAGACTCATTCAGGAGGCATTAAGCCTCCTTGATATTAGCCTAGAGAGAGCTTGGTTTGTGTCAATTTGTTGACTCGCAAACTTGCCACTAGAAATATAGCTTGCAAATAGTTGCAAGGCATACTAAAAAAAATCTTATTATAAATATAATTAGTAGGTTGGAACCCCTATAAGAAAAATGAAGAGATATTTTCAATTATTTCTAAAAGTATTAGCATATACATGTTTATCCTTCAAAGGGCATGATGATTTACACCTGTGATTTTCATGACAACGAGAATATTTTCACCAGTTTGATTATAAGGTCTACTTCACTTGGTTGCATATGAAAAGTTAAGGCTATGCTAAATTTTTTTAAAGAGTTTGTGGCATTGCACACATCCACACAAAGAAGGGTTTCATTACAATTTTAATGGGTCACTTTGGTCATTATAACCACAAATGATATTGTTTAGAAAAGTTTGTGTATATAGCATATGTTTAACGGTGGTTTTGAACTTTATATTACAAATGCTATGTCATATGATATGTGTAAATGATGGAGGATCGAGCTTCATATAACATATGGTAACTTTGGTTTCAATGATATTATTGTTGATGATTGCAACTATGTGAGACATTCTCTAGCTTACCAACCTGTGAGATGTGGATCATTGCAACTATGTGAGTCTTTCTCCAGCTTACAAACTTGAGAGAAAGCCCTTAAAGAAGGGTACATGGTTCCTACCTGAGACAGAGCTAGAACGTAGAGATGACCTCCTCCATTCAGAGAGTTGAGAAGAACTCCAGATGATTATCCAGTGGGAAAGACGATCTGTTGAGTTTGACGTGCATGTGGCTGAGCACACGGTGAACGTGTGAAATCCCAAAGTGCTGGGTGCATCATCATGTGAACATAAATGAAGATGATGTATTAGCCTCCTCTGTGCAGCAGAGTTGACGAGGAACTCCAGATGATTCTCTTGTGTGATGCAGTGGGAAAGAAGATCTGTAGAGTGGACGTGCCTGTGGACGAGCACATGTGAACGTGTGAAGATCTGGTTCTTCTGTGTAATGCAGTGAGGTAGAGATATGGACATCCCTATGGATGTGTCCCTAGTGGATGAGCACTAGTGGGTGTAGAATATCCATTGCTATATTGTTCAAGAGTCAGGCCTTCCTGTAACCCTAATTGTAATGTAAAGGGTACAGGTCGGCCCTTAATGTGACTGGTAATTAATGTAAAAGATAATTAATCTGGTTAATATTACTTATGTTATAAGCTAGTGAGGTCGGCCCTGTTGTGACAATAGAAACTTCTGTTGACAGGCTTAGGTTAGTATAAGTAAAGGTAATTTCCCCATTGAGGAAACATATATTTCTTGTGTGTTTTGGAAATTTCAACAAGTACACTTCATTGGGAAAAGTGCGCACCTCTCTTGGGCGCTAGTCTTCTAGGGTTTGAGCATCCTCTTGTGTGCTAGGGTTTATCTTGGTGGTGAAGGTATTTCTCTTGAGGAATATAGCAAAGGATTTGGTTGGGTTTTCTTCCCTTGTTAAGAAGGGTTTCCCAGGATACTTCTTGTGTTCTTTTGCATGGTGCTTCTTCTTGTGATTTTGATTGCAACAACATTTATGGTTATGGTTAAATGATAAAAATGGAATGAAATTCATGCTTAACCTAGCCTATTGAAAATTCAACATGGTATCAGAGCATGGGTCTTGAAAGAACCCATTGTACAAGCATCCACCAAGTCTCAACTCACCTTTTGCAGAACTGTACGACCCTTCTAGGGTTTCTAGAAAATTCCGTACGACCTTACTTTTAGTGAAGTTATATCCCTTAATACTTGGATGATGGGGATACTTTTGGCATAGAAGAGTACAACCTCCTCCAGCGCATCTCCATAATCTTTCAAAGTGTAATTTCGAGAAATTTTTATTTTTGGCCCTAGGGTTTCTAGGGTGTCGAAATTTCTTGCAGAAGATTAATCTTGGATTTCTCAAGAAACTGTTTTCTTGAATAAACAAGCATTTTTGTGACACTATCAAGTTGATTGTTGGCAGTGATAATTCCAATCATAATCCAAGGCTACTAATTCAACCTAATCATTAGGTTTTCAAAATCCAGTTGGCGAGAGTTTGAAGAAAACAATCAAATGAAGAACAAAGCCTTAGTAGAAGATAGGCTTGATGGAGCAAAGAATTTCAGCTCCTGGAAATCAAGGCTTCAAGTCACCCTTGATGAAGATGAGCTCTTGGATGTGGTTACTAAAACCCTACCAGACACAACTACAGATGTGGAGAAGAAGATAAGAAAGGAAGAAGATGTCAAAGCAATAAAAATAATCATCTACTCAGTAAGAGATCATCTCTTACCTCGTATTGCAAACTTGAAGATAACCTATGACATGTATGAAGCCTTAAAATAAATGTTTGAAAGTGACCACCCTCAGAGCTCTTACCTTAAAGAGCCAACTTCAAAGTACCAAGATGACAAAGGGTGACACAGTTGCCATCTTCTTTATGAAGTTATCAAAGATTAAAGAACATCTAGAGACCATCGGGGAAATCATGTCTGAGAGAGAACTTGTCTTAACCACTCTCCAAAATATTCCAAAATCATGGGAGCCCTTCCTTCAGAGTATCAATGGAAGGGAAGCTCTACCAACCTTTGATCGACTATGGAAAAATTGTACTCAAGAAGAAATTAGACTCAGAAATAGAGGAGTGGAGGATTCCTCATAAGAAAATCATGCTCTTGCATTTCACACAAAGAAAGGAGGAAAATTCAAAATAAACTTCAAGCAAACATTTAAAGGTGAAAAGTCTTCATCAAACTCAGGTTATCAAAGAAGAGATGTTTCAAAAATTCAGTGTTTCAGATGTGACAATTATGGACACTATGCAAGAAATTGTCCAACCAGGAAGAAGGGAAGACAATATGCTTCCACCGCTGACATTGATCCGAACCCATCTCAAAAGAATGAATATAAGAGAGAGGAGAAGTACTTCCTCTAAACTAAAGCATGACTACAAGCCAGGTAAATCAATTGATTGCAATTTTTATAGTTGAGTGCATTTTTGAATAAATCTCTAGTATGGGAGCCCTCAAAGACTTGGACCATTATCCCTGGTACGGGTGTCCAAACCATATTTAATTGACTATTATGCGAGAACAAGTATAAACTTTGTCCTTAAAAGAAGAGATACTCATCCAACAAACCTAGGGAATCTCAGATGGATATTGACAGTAAGATGATACCTTCTTCCCCTCAACAGTTCAGAGGGAGATAAACATTATTCAAGATTGATCTAATTACTCCAGTTGATATGTTCAGAGATATTGCAGTAAGGCATAAAAGGCCTACCTAGACTCACTCTACAAGAGGCAGAGAAACATAAAAGCCTCTCAAGGCATATCTCAAGAAAGTAAAAGAGATCTTCAAAGCTATCCTTCAGTCACGAGCCACCTTATTGATGCTGAGCCTCCTTGTCTTAGAGAAGCAACAGGAGAACAGGTTTGGAAAAATGCCATAACAGAATAAAACCAGTATGTCTTAAAGAATGATGCATAAGATATTATTCAGGAATCAGAAGGGAAGTCTGTAATAACTTCCAAGTGGATCTATAAAGATCAAACATGCAGCTAATGAAAGTGTTTAGAAATACAAAACGAGATATATAGCCAGAAGTATCTCACAAACAAATGGATTTCTCTATGCTGAGACACTTGATCCAGTAAACCCAATACTCTTCCATCCGTACTACCATTCATGAGTTATATAAGATAGAATTGAGCAAGAGTGTTGCTGATCCAAACCTATATCATTACAATGTTGATGACAAGAGCCTAATTTTGATGAATTATTCAGAAAGACTTGTTATTGGAGACAAGTAATCCTTGACTTCCAAATTAGAGATGAATAATCTGAAGATGATACACTACTTCTTGAGACAAGGAGTATAACAGAGGACCAATGAGATTTTCCCCGAGTTAAGGAAAATACACAGTAAAAATATTAAAGAAGTTCAAGTTTGACAGAATGCAAAATCCACCGTGATGGATTGATGATGATTCAGACGAGATTGATCCACAACTGATTGGATCAATGATGTGTTAAACTCCAGACTCGATTCATGCCATGCAATGAATGTGCTTAGTCATTTCATGAGTCAATTGAGATAGACTCACTAGACAACAACAAAACATGAAGAACAGTTGGATATGGCCTGAGACATGTCTCCAGAGTGAATCAGAGTTTGCAGGATATGTCGATTTATATTAAGTAGAAAGTACAGTGGACCAGAAGAGCACATCCGGTTAATGTTCTACCATGAAGTTTGCCATGGTTTCCTGATACAACAGAAAACAAAACTCTGTGGCCTTGAGTGCACCAAAGACGGAGTATATGTAGCAATGAGTGTGCGAAGCAATGTGGCTTCACAAGCTTTCGACAAATTTACTTGACCATGAGATGGATCCTATAATGATAACCAAGAGTCATGTATAAAGCTCATTGAGAGCCCAGTGTTTCCTGATGAATTAAAACACGATGAGATGAAATGTCCTTATATCAGAGATATGATGCAGAGGAAAAATAGTACACATACAATACCTTCCTACACTTGAGCAGATTGCAGACATCTTCACCAAACTAACTTGGTGAAGAATGCCTTCCTATTTGAGAGGGAGTATTGATGACTCCAGCCAAGACAAAAATCAAAATACATTTGTGTGAGACTTGGCATGATGAAGAATGTCTCCCTAGCTGAGAGGGAGTGTTGATGATTGCAACTATGTGAGACATTGTCCAGCTTACAAACCCGTGAGATGTGGATCATTGAAACTATGTGAATTTTTCTCTAGCTTACAAACCTGAGAGAAAGCCCCTAAAGAAGGGTACGTGGTTCCTACCTGAGACAGAGCTGGAACGTAGAGATGACCTCCTCCATTCAGAGACTTGAGAAGAAATCCAGATGATTATCCAGTGGGAAAGACGATCTGTTGAGTTAGACGTGCCTGTGGCTAAGCACAAGGTGAACGTGTGAAATCCCAAAGTGTTGGGTGCATTGTCATGTGAACATAAATGAAGATGATATATTAGCCTCCTATGTGCACTAGAGTTGACGAGAAACTCTAGATGATTCTCCTATGTGAGACAGTGGGAAAGAAGATCTGTAGAGTGGACGTCCCTGTGGACGAGCATAGGTGAACGTGTGAAGATTTGGTTCTTTTGTGTAATGGAGTGAGCCAGAGATATGGACATCCCTATGGATGTGCTCCTAGTGGATGAGCACTAGTGGGTGTACAATATCCCTTGCTATATTGTTCAAGAGTCAGACCTGCCTATAACCCTAATTGTAATGTAAAGGTTACATGTCGACCCTTCCTTAATGTGACTGGTAATTAATGTAAAAGATTATTAATCTGGTTAATATTAATTATATTATAAGCTAGTGAGGTCGACCGTGTTGTGTCAATAAACACTTATGTTGACAAGCTTAGGTTAGTATAAGTAAAGGTAATTTCCCCATTGAGGAAACATATATTTCTTGGGTGTTTTGGAAATTTCAGCAAGTACACTTCATTGGGAAAAGTGCGCACCTCTCTTGGGCACTAGTCTTCTAGGGTTTGAGCACCCTCTTGTGTGCTAGGGTTTATCTTGGTGGTGAAGGTCTTTCTCTTGAGAAATATAGCAAAGGATTTGGCTGGGTTTTCTTCCCTTGTTGAGAAGGGTTTCCCAGGATACTTCTTGTGTTCTTGTGCATGGTGCTTCTTCTTGTGATCTTGATTGCTGCAACATTTATGGTTATGGTTAAATGATAAAAATGGAATGAACTTCATGCTTAACCTAGCCTATTGAAAACTCAACAATTATATATTGTTTTGGGCTGCCATTCGAGCTTTGGTACATGTTGGGTACTCAAATTGACAGATATTAATAGATTGCATATGTGATATATTATAAATGCAGGTTTAAATAGTGAACTTGACATGACTAAACCCTAATCACCGATTCGAGCCACCATTTGGTTATAATGAATTAAAACTTGTGATATGGTGGGTTCCCCTGCATACATGACACTCATTCTAGTCAGTGATTGACTGCCATTTCACTTGTTTTGAAGTATAAATTTGACCTGGCAGACTATTTGTTGCATATGGTAATAGACATGATGTGATATCCGCCAATGAATTCAATTCACATGAATGTGAGCATTGAAGCCCACATTTCGTGTATACCACCCTCGATATTGAGTTTTGGCTATTTCATTTTTCATTTTGGTCGTTGGAGAAGTGTTGTAGTAGCAGCTAGTAAACAAGGCCGACTCTAGTGGTTCCATAACTGTTACACTAGTTTTTTCCAAGTATTTATAGCGTATGGACAAAGGTATGCACACACTAGCTCATTTATTCATCAAATATAGATGTTGTTGCAATTATAATTTAAAGTTTTGGCTCTGTGTGGACTAGTTTCAAGCATGTATCTCCCTTCCATTTTTCTGTCATCCAGGGTGTTGAATGGTTTTGATTGTTTTCCTCCATGCTACATGCATTCACGCATTCAATTTCTATTCTTTCAAAAATAAATTATTGTTATTGTTTTGAAGTAACAAATTTAAGTTTGCTTAAATGGAGACTCGGGTTTGAGTTTTGGCTCAGTTTTTTTTTGCCGTCCATGACATAATGGAGTTTGATATGAATATTCCTACCTCTCTCAGCTCGAGTTATTTGGAATATATTTCTCGTGTGTTGAGAAAGTTTGTCTTGGGTCCCCTTGTATGCATTTACTTTATCCTAGGGTTAAGACCTATGTACATTCGTTAAACCCAATGGTTTATCAATCTTGGTTTTGTTGAAATTTTTAACCCTGGATTGTTAGATTTTGGTAGCTCGGAGGTACTTCTGCATTGCCGATGCTCAACATGTAGAAGATATTGAGCATATTTCTCTATTAAGTGAGTTTATAAAGTGATTTTATAAAGTCAAGTTGAGCCTTTTATTATTTAATGGGTAAAAGTGACTTTATGACTTTTGGGTCATTTAAGTGATTTAAGTGAACCCAACAAACGATGAAGTTGTGATTGTTGATCACAAGAGGGAAAGAACTAATATTGACCATTCATATATTTGGAAGACCAAGGGCTAGGGGAGTTACTCATTAATGAGTAATAAAAGGAGCTTGGGAGAGAAGAGGGGGCACACCTTTTGAGGAGAGCTTGAAGAGGAATGTGAAGAGTCACTCATATTCCAAGAGAGACCAAGAGAGTTTGAGCTAGAGGAAAGAGTAGCAACAAAGTGTGATTGGCATGAATTCCAAGGAGTGAAGGAGGAATGCATCCCAAGATATATTTAGAATTAAAGGACAATCCATATAGTACGAATTGAGGAGGCCGTACAACTGCTTTAGACATAGAAATTGAGGTAGCCATTTTAGCACAGTTTTGGCACGATTTTCTAGGCACCTAGCTGATGAAGAATCTGTACAGAGAGGTGTAGCAACAGTGCAAAAATTTCGAGGAGGTTTTCTGTCAAGGAGGTCGTACTGTTCAGACCGTACAACGGAAATCTGAGCTGAGATTTTGTGGTCTGATTTTTGTGGTCTTTGACATGTTTTTTGAGGTGATATTGCTGTTGTAATTAATGTTGAATTTATTGCTGTTGTAAACTCAAAATTTTCCTAAAATCTCAATAAGAAGAATATCTACTAGACTAGTTTTCTTCTTGTGGGTTTTTCGAGGGGCATTGCCCAAAAATTCATTTTGTCAAATGTGATGATTTTGTCTACTGTTCATTTATATTTCAGCTGCTATATTTTCAGATTGCTTAGTCACTTGTATTTATTCTCATAGTTCTAGTAAATGCATGTGGTTCCATTGCTTTATTGGTGAATAACTATAGAATGTTGAAATCTATTATTGACCAAGTGTTTGAGATCAATTTTTAACATGGTATCAAAGTAGGGGCTTTGAGGTTCAACAAACAAGAGATTTGACACTTGATTTGCAGTGAGCGTAGAGGGGTTTTGCTTGGAAGAAGGAAGGGGAAGAGTTGAGTTTCAATTGAGAAGGTCATGGCTAATAACTAGAGGTTCGAAGATAGGTTGGATGGGGCAACAAAATTTAGTCCTTGGAAGGAGATGTTAGTTTTGTTGCTAGAGGAAGTTGAGTTATGAGACATTGTGAACAACACACAATCGAATCTCGTCACTGTTCCTACATATGAAACCCTTTTGGAAGCCTTCCATAAGAAGAACGCGAAGGCCAAGAGGATGATTATTGATGCAATCAAGGACCATGTTATTCCCCATGTTGTAGGGAAAACAAATGCCTATGAGATGTGGGCATCTTTGACCAAGCTATACCAAAGTTCCAATGAGAATCAGAAAATGGTATTGAGAGAGAAGTTGAGAAACATAAATATGATCGAGACTGAAAATGTGTCCTCATATCTCACCAGAATCACTCAAGTTTGTGATGAAATTGGTGCAATTGGAGAGGTTATATCAGATGGAGAAATGGTTAGGATTTCTTTGAATGGTTTTTTAGAGAAGTGGAACACCTTTGTTAAGGGTGTTGTCTCCAGGGAGAATCGTCCCAACTAGGAGAGATTTTGGGATGACTTCATATAGGAAGAAACTTGTGGGGAGGCTCTTTGTAGCAGATAGTCAAAGGGTGAGGAGAATGGGGAGAATGTTTCCCTCGTAGCAACAAAGAAGAAGGACAAGAAGTCTTCTCATGGTGAGAAGAAGGACATGAGTAAGGTGAGTTGCTATGCATGTCGTGAGTTGGGACATTATTCAAGTCAATGTACGAACAAGAAGAAGAAGAGGCAGGAGCCATAGATATCACCATTATCTAAGGTTGTTGAGTCCACAAAAATGTTCGAGAAGGATTTTTCCTTGATGGCATGTCTTGCAGGCATTGGGTGCCTAGAGTGTACATGCACACTTGCATGGTTCTTGGATAGTGGGGCCTCTCGACACATGACATGGATGAGGTTTGTATTCCTCAGTTTTTCAACGATTGGTTCAGGAAGCTATGTGGGGTGTAGGGTTAGTACCATACATTTTTTAGATGTGGAGGGAATTGGAAGCGTTAGATTCCAACTGGAGTCAGGAGGATATCTAGAGTTGGCCAAGGTATTATATGTTCCTAAAATACTGGTGAACTTGCTCTTTGTGTCATCTTTTGAGATAGATGGATGTGGGATTGTGTTCTCTCAAGGACCGATGTACCTATAGAATCTCTTTTGACCCCAAAGTGTGTTGCTTGGTGTCTGGTTGGAGAGATTGTACAGAGTGCTTGGTCAACTCGTAGTTGGATCTAGTGGGTGGTTGGAGCCTGAGTCTGACAGTGTTGATGCTTCAGGGAGAGGACCTTGGATGAGTAGGTCTATTGATCAGAGTTCAATGTAGGTAGTTGGAAATGCTTCGAGTTCAGAGAGATCAGAGGCTTCCAATGCAGTGGGAGCAACTACACCAACATAAGACATGATGGGGTTAGAGACAGATCCATGTGGAGGCTCCAGAAGTACCTCCCTCGCTAAGAGGGAGTGTTAGATTTTGGTAGCTCAGAGGTACTTCTGCATTGCCAACTCTCAACATGTAGAAGAGATCGAGCACATTTCTCTCTTAAGTGAATTTATAAAGTGATTTTAAAAAGTCAAGTTACGATTTTTATTATTTAATGGGTAAAAGTATGACTTTTCGGTCACTTAAGTGATTTAAGTGAACTCAACGGACCATTAAGTCGTAACTGTTGATCTCAAGAGGGCAAGATCTAATCTTCACCATTCATTTCTTTGAAAGACCAGGGGTTAGGGAAGTTACTCATTAATGAGTAATAAGAGAAGCTTGAGAGAGAAGAGGGGGCACACCTTTTGAGGAATGTGAAGAGTCACTCATATTTCGAGAGAGACTAAGAGAGTTTGAGCTAAAGGAAAGAGTAACAACAAAGTGGCATTGGCATGAATTCCTAAGGAGTGGAGGAGGCACACATTCCAAGATATCTTCAACATTAAAGGAAAATTCGTAGAATATGGATTGAGGAGGTCGTACAACTTCTCTAGGCACAAAAATTGAGGCAACCATTTCAAAGTTTTGGCACGATTTTCCAGGCACCTAGCTGAGGAAGAGTTTGTACAAAAAGGTGCAACAACAGTGCACAAATTTTGAGGAGTTTTTTCTGTCAAGGAGGTCGTATTGTTCAGGCCATACAACTGAAATCTGATCATAGATTTTGTGGTCTTTGGCATGTTTTTCAAGGTGATATTGCTGCTATAAACTAAAAATTTCCCTAAGAGATCAATAAGAAGAATATCTCCTAGACTGGTTTTCCCCTTGTTGGTTTTTTCCAAGGGCATTGCCCAGAAATTCATTGTGTCAAATGTGGTGATTGTTTCTACTGTTTATTTATATTTTTGCTGCTATATTTTCCAGATTGCTTAGTCACTTGTATTTCTACTCATAGTTCTAGTACATGCATGTGATTCCATTGCTCTATTGGTGAATAACTATAGGAGGTTGAAATCTATTATTGACTAAGTGTTTGAAATCCGTTTTTAACATGGACTCTGTTAGTCATATGCATACTTATATCAACAACCAACTTTCGAGTTGTATGGGTTCATGGTTTTGTGCTTTATTTGCCAAGTCTGAAATCGTGATTTTAGAAAGAATATTAATGAACTATGGTTTTGTTAGAGTTTTAAGTTCCGAGCATTATAAAAAATGTTTGATAAGCTAGACTTGATGGGTCTCGAACTCTCGTCTTGATGATAAACATATATACATAGATATTTTAGTTCATGGGTTTTGACTCTAAAAGAAAATATTGTATGTCGGGTTGAAAGTTCGTTTCCTTTGTACATAATTTTGAATTCAAGGGGACTTGTTTATCTTATGCACAATTTTTTAGAAAGAGATTGGTTATTTTGTTGTTGGGTCCAAAATGCTTGTCACAATGCATGTTTCATGGTAAATTTGGATGATTGGTTTTGAGAAGGTCATTGCTTCAAGAATGATTTCGATCTTAGTTTCGATGGTTGAATCCATTTATGCACATAATTATATTATATGCCCGTTCGATTTAGATCCAAAATGGATAAGTTCTTAATCCTTGCTGTCAAGTCTTTAAAAGTTATCCCTCTTATTGCATAATAAAGACATTGTGGATTAAATAATGTGAATGTATGGACTACAAATGATTGATGAGATGATGCTTTGCCTGTTCAAAATATTGACGATGAGATTTTAATGTATATTGGATAAGAGTTTATTATTACATGGAATTTGGTTTTAAGAATAAACTTTGTTTTTGAAAAAAAAAAGATTATCTATGCTTAACATTCATATAAGCTAACATGATATGAAGACCTATGTTTTGACTATATGGGTTGCAGGTTGAAACATTTGATTATGGTCAAAGATATAAAAATTAAAATAACTTTTATTTGTTTTCTTTTATACATGCAATACCAAACCCCCTCATTGTTTCACTTTCCATGAATTATTCCACAAAATCCTAAAATCATACTTCATTTAATTTCATATTATTCTCGTTTTGTTGTATAAATCGAAAATGATTTTAAAGGAATTTTTTTGGAAGCATGACATATATAGCTTGATTATTTATTGGTATTGGGCACGTGTATAAAGATAATGGACATCATGTTAATAGAATGATAGAGAATCATATTTGGAATATGAACATGTATCATACATTCTTGTCATCTATTTTTGTTTTACATACATTACAAATCCTGTCATTTCTCCCAATTTCATCATGTTTCCTATGTTCTAAAGTAAATAATGAATATCAATTGAGGAGAGATAAGCAATACACAATATGGAGTAATGAATGAAGACATAATAGGATTGTTTATTTTTTGACTTTCTTTTTCCCTCATATTCCCTTGGCTGTTTGCATGTTTGATTGCTTGATGACTCATAACCACTTTAAAATTATATTTTATGGAAAGATTGTAATTGATGATTTACTTCTTGTTAGTTGTATATGCTAATATGGTCTTCATGAATATCTAAATGAGTTTCTTTAGTGAAGGTAGTTATAATAGAAGAAACAAATATAACATGGGAAATAGAGAAAATTGGAACAAAGGACCAAAAGTTGGTTGGCAAAGGGGTAAAAAAAAAAGAATAAGGTTTTATATCCACTTCGATGTTGATTCTGAGGAGTTCAACCAACTCCTACAAACTGGTTATCATAACTTATGATGTAGGAGCATCGCCAATGAAGCATAAGCGAAGGACAACTAGGCACACTAGCGCACATTTTGAAGAAAGCTTATCACACAAATATTTTGAAAATGAAGTGCAATTAAAGAATATCTTAAATGTTGTAGAGATGGATTATTTCATGAGGACATCAGAGAATGTATTTTCTTTTAATGAATTTGAGTGCAATACATATTTGATGTATTCAATCTAATTTGTCTGTCACAAATATTTATTGTAATAAATTCTAAGTAGTTGATAGCTTTTAATTTGATAGGATAACTTTAGAGTCATTGGAGGGAAGAGCTCGAAGAGCCCTCTTGTATAAATCTTTGTATTGTTGCCTAGAGAAGGCTCATGGAAGTTGTTGTTGATGGGATGCTGAATCTATTGTATAAGTTGCCATTGTAGAGAAGTTGTTGGCACTCAAATTACTGAGAGTTGAGAGCTACCGAGAAGCAATGCATGAACATATGCATATTTCAGTGAAAGAATATAATAGAGGAGCATTGTCCCAAATGTATGGTGTTGATGCGTCTATTTGAATGGATGAATGGTATATTTTCTGTTTATTTGGAATTCTCTGTTATTTCTTGTTCTTGTGTTTATGTATGCATTTACATGGCTAAATGTATGAATTTATGAAGATTTAGATAAGTTTCAATTGTTTCTCTTCTACGAGAAAGTGCAAGTGTGCATAGCGTCCGCAAGGAGTGCATTGACAGAGTTTGTTTCGACTCATAAGCTTAGAAGAGATAACGTGAATATTATAGGTGCAAGGAGTGCATAGTGTCCGCAAGGCACGCCTGACAAAATCTATTTTGACTCAGAAATTTCTCGAGACGTAGCTTCCAGGAAGTTCGTCCGCAAGGAGTGTGCGACTGAGTCTTTTGACTCAGAATCTCAAGAGGAATAGCAAGGATTGTCCATAGAGAGGTAGAATTGTAGAAGAGAACCCGTTGCAAGATGCGCATAGGCTAAAATTCGTCTAAGTGTCGAAAGGAGTGTTCCAAGGAGATCGAAATTTGAGGAAGAACAAGCTCAATAGGAAGAACGACGAGAAATATTCTAAGGAAGGAGTCCTTTGAGGTTTCTCCGATTCAGCGAAGCGACATCTGTCCAGGAGGGATAGGAGTCAGTCCAGATTGCCAGATCTGGGAGAGATTGCACGAAGGCAAGTCGCGAGGTGTTTCGACATTCCAGAATTCAGAGTATTCAAAGTGTTGAAAGGGTAGGATTGCCGAAGTCACGAACGCACAAGGTGAATATTAACCGTTGGCTACAAGGAGACACACGACAACATATTAGAGAATCCAGGAGTTAGAGGTCCGAAGAAAGTAAGTGTGGAGCGAGTGAAGTTTCACAAAGTCACGAAACCTGAACACAGTTGGGCTGTCAGATCCAGGGAGACACGTAGCAAAGAACCGTGAATTCAGAGGAAGCTGTTTCAGAAGGAAACAAAAGAGGAGGCTGCAATATCGCTGGATCCTGAAGTGGAAAAGTGTTGGCCCAAGGTTATAGCCTGTGGTCACATTTAAGGGGAAGGAATCTAGCGTGAGACTAGTACTCACTATTCGGTTTCGCTAAGTGCTAGAGAGCGAAGTTTTAATTAGTCCGAAATTACACACGACATCAAGGGGACCTGTGTGAGCGTATAGATTGCTCAGGCTCTGTTGAAGGCCCGAAGAACCAATTCAGTTTAGAGAGTTTGAAAATCCAAGACTGGGAGGTCGCAAAATCCCTAGGAGAGAAGGGGGTTTTGTACATCAGAGTGGTATCAAAGCAGATACAAAATTGACTTCTATAGGTAAAGGAGACAGAGAAGTAGGCTGATATTATCGAGTGGTATCATATACATCAGCACAATGTTTCCTAGGAGACATGCAAAGTCTCCCATAGCAAATAAAGCTATGGAAAGGGAGATGAGAGAGATTAGAGCAAGGCTAGATGCCATGGTCGAAACAACACAAAGGAGAGCACGTGACGTTGGAGACGTCATCGATGGATAAAATGAAGAAGTGGAAGTTGAAAAAGCTGTAGCAAAGGATGCTGCAGAATAATGCTTGCTGAAAACAATTGTTAAGTTGGGAGCTAGAGCGAAGATAAACATCCCAATTTATGAAGTTAATTTAGACGTCGAAGAATTTCTTGATTGGATACGAGCAATGGACAAGTATTTCAAATATGAAGATATTGATGAGGAGAAAAAGGTAAAACATTCCGTCACTAGGTTGAAAGGGCATGCAACATTGTGGTGGGATGAGCTGCAGGTTGACAGGCGAAGCAAATGTAAACAAATGATTAAGAGATGGGATCGAATGGTAGCCAAGATAAAGGTGAAATTCATACCTAAGGACTACCAGATAAATATGTTCATGAGACTGCAAAACCTGAGACATAAATGAATGACTGTGAAGGAGTACACCGAGGAGTTCCATATAATGAACATCAGGGCTGGACAAAAACAGAGAGACGAGGAAAATTTCCAGGTACATCAATGGCCTGAGATATGAAATCCAGGGCGTAATCAACATGATGAAAGTAAGGATAGTAGAGGATGCGTACCAGATTGTGCTGAAAGTAGAGGAGAAGTTGGCCAGGAAGAAGAGTAAAAAAAACAGAGGTAGAAGTATGAACATAGTCAAAGGAGATGTCCATGAAAAGGAATAGAATCCCAAAGGTGAGGCGAAGAAACCACATAGTCACTCTGAGAGAGGAGGAAGTTCCCGAGGAAGGCAAAGTGGTGGTAGAAACTCTTTCCCTAGAGGAAGAGGAAGAGACAGAGGAGGTGAGATAAAATGTTATGCTTATGGAAAGGTAGGACACATGTCTTGGTAATGTCCCGAGAGGAAGAAAGAAGGAGGTGAAGCTCACATTTCAGAAGCGCAGAAGAGAGATGTTGAGGCAGAAGGCACAGAAGATGGGAGATCTTTGATGATGAAGAAAGTTCTCTTAAATCCAGAGCCAGAGGTTGAAAAGCGGGTGCAGAGGAACAGTTTGTTCAGGACAACTTGCAAGACTAAAGACAAAGTATGCAAGGTGATAATTGACAATGGAAGCACTGATAACTTAGTATCCACATAGATGGTGGATAAGTTAGAGCTAGAGACGATTGTACATCCAACGTTGTATAAAGTCTCATGGTTGCAGAAGGGTCATCATGTAACAATCACTAAACAATGCCTGATTGAATTTAAGATAGGAGGATATATAGATGAAATTATGTGTGATGTGATTCCCATGGATGTATGTCATGTTTTGTTGGGAAGACCATGGAAGTATGACATGAATGTCATTCACGATGGGATAATAAATACTTATACCTTGGAAAAGAATGGTAGGACACATATGTTGATGCCAATTGAAGAGAAGAAAGTGAAGGAAGAATCCAACACGAGCATACTTCTCATGAGTGGGAAGGAACTCCTAAGTGAAGTTAAGAAAGAACAGGAGATGCAGTTTGTTGTAGTGAGGAAGCCAAAAGTTATCCTTACAAGTACTTCTATGGGGGATTTTCCTGAGGAAATTCAAGAGTTGTTAGATAATTTTGCTAACATAATAGTGGATGAGTTTCCAAGATCATTGCCACCTATCAAAAATATCAACCATCACATTGAATTGATACTAGGATCAAGCCTGCCGAACAAAGAAGCGTACAGAATGACACCTCAAGAAAATGAGGAGGTGAAAAGACAGGTTCAGGATCTGTTAGACAAAGGTTTGGTTAGAGAAAGATTGAGTCCATGCACAATACCGACTGTGTTGAGTCCGAAGAAGGATGGAGGATGGAGAATGTGTACAGACTTAAGGGCCATAAATAAGATCACCATTAGGTACAGATTTCCATTTCCAAGAATGGATGACTTAATGGATTGTTTGAGTGGAGCGAGCTATTTTTCAAAGATAGATTTGAAAAGTGGATATCACCAGATAATTATGAGAGAAGGTGATGAGTGGAAAACAACCTTTAATACAAATGAGGGATTGTATGAATGGCTTGTTATTCCGTTTGGATTAAAAAATTCCCCGAGTACTTTCATGCGGTTGATGAATAGAGTGTTGAAATATTTTATTGGAAAGTTTGTGATTGTATATCTAGATGATATACTGGTCTTCAGTAAAACTGAAGAAGAGCATCTGAGGCACTTAATGTTAGCGATGAAGAGGTTGTAGCGGGAGAAGTTGTTGATAAATTTAAAGAAGTCCTCTTTCATGAAGACATATCTCATTTATTTGGGTTTTGTGATCTCTTCGAATGAATTGAAGATGGACCCTGAGAAGGTGAAAACAATTAGAGAATGGCCGTCACCAAGGAGTATATTTGAGGTAAGAAGCTTCCATGGATTAACAAGTTTTTACCAAAAGTTCATCAGAAATTTTAGTGAGATTGGTGCACAAATGATGGATACGATGAAGAAGAGACATAAGTCCTTCAAATGGACAGAGGATGCTAAGAAAAGATTCAAAATATTGAAGGACAAGATAACAAAACAACCAATTCTGGTATTACCGGATTTCAGGTGATATGTGATGCAAGTGGGGTTGCAATTGGAGTGGTATTAAGCCAAGATAATAGACCTGTTGCATATTTCAGTGAGAAGCTCAACGATGCTAAGAGAAAATACTCCACATATGATAAAGAGTTCTATGCCATAATTCAAGCCTTGAATAAGTGGAGGCACTATCTCGTTCCAAAAGAGTTTGTTTTGTATAGCGATAATCAGGCTTTACAATTCATAACCAAACAAGAGAAGTTAAACCAAAGACATGCCAAGTGGATAGAGTTTATGAAAAATTTCACTTTTGTCATTAAAAATATTTCTGGTAATGCTAACAAAGTTGCTAATGCATTGAGAAGGAGATGTCTAATTCTGCAGGTCTTTCAAGTGAAGACCTTGGGGTTTGACCACCTTAAGGAAATATATCATGATGATCCAGATTTCAAGGAGGCATATCAAGCATGTGCGAATCCTATGATCAGAGACAGAAGCCAATGGGCTGAATATATGATTCAGGATGGGTTTCCATTCAAAGGATGCCAATTGTGCATACCAAAGTGTTCGATGATGGAGAATTTGCTGAAGGAAAAGCATAGTGGAGGTCCCGTCGGACATTTCGTCCATGAAAAAACGTTTGCATAGTTGAACGGTTCATATTATTGGCCAGGTATGAGAGCAGAGGTGAAGATTTTTGTGAAAAAATGTAAGATTTTCTAGTATGAAAAAGGAAAGAAGAAGAATACTGGGTTGTATCAACCATTGCCTATTCCAGATAGGCCTTGGGATGAAATAAGCATGGATTTTGTGTTATGATTGCCAATGACACAAAGAGGAAGTGATTCCATATTTGTGGTAGTTGACAGATTTTCAAAGATGACACACTTTATTCCATGCCAGAAAACCAGTGATGCAACGGACGTTGCTAACTTGTTTTTCAAAGAAGTTGTAAGACTCCATGGATTGCCCAGGAGTATTGTTTCAAACATGGATACCAAATTTGTTGGTCATTTTTGGAGAACATTGTGGAAGAAGTTGGGAATAGAACTATCCTTTAGTTCTACATATCACCCTCAAACGGATGGGAAAACTGAAGTGGTGAATCAAAGTTTAGGAGATTTTCTGAGGAGTTTGGTCACCGAACATCATAGCCAGTGGGATCAGATTCTAGCACAAGCAAAGTTTGCGTATAATGACTCAATGAAAAAGAGTACCATAAAGAGTCGATTTCAAATAGTGTATGGAATGAATTCGAGGGGAGTGTCAGATTTAAGAGATCTGGAGCAGAGTGAATTTAGGAGCACTGAAGCCAAAGACTTCGCTGCAACAATGCAAGAACTTCATAATCAGATCAAGGAGCAGTTGAAGAAGAGCATCAGTGAATACAAACGCAGAGCTGATCAACATATGAGGAAACTTCAATTTGAAGTTGGAGATCAAGTTCTAGCACATCTTAAGAAGGAGAGGTTCCCAAGAGGAACATATAATAAATTAAAGTTGAAAAAGATAGGGCTGTGCAAAATCCTAAGAAAATTTGGTGAGAATGCTTATGAGATAGAGCTTCCAGAATATATGGGTATATCACCCATATTCAACATCGAAAACCTAAATCCTTACAGGGAAGATGGAACCGGAGGACCCGAAGATCAGAAGGAGATCTAGTGGAAAAAGTAGATTCCTGTAGCAGATAAGCCGCATATGGAGCAGATCGTAGATTGACGAATTGGTAAGAAGACTAGAAGGAAAACATATTTTGAGTATTTGGTAAAATGGAAGGGACGACCAATAGAAGATGCCAGTTGGGTAAACAAAGCGGATATCTAGAATCATGGAAGGTCGGTGCAGAATCTCATGGACAAGAGTCCATGAATTTTTCAGCCAAAGGAGTATGATGTAGGAGCATCGCCAGTGAAGTATAAGTGAAGGACTGCTAGGTGCACTAGCTCACATTTTGAAGAAAGCGTATCACACAAATCTTTTGAAAAGGAAGTGTAATTAAATAATATCTTAAATGCTGTAGAACTGGATGATTTCATGAGGACATCAGAGAATGTATTTTATTTTAATGAAGTTGAGTGCAGTACAGATTCAGTGTATTTGATTTGATATATCTGTCACAAATGTTTATTGTAATAAATTCTAAGTAGTTGATATCTTTTAATTCGATGGGATAGCTTTAGAGTCATTGGAGGGAATAGATCGAAGAGCCCTCTTGTCTAAAGCTTTGTATTGTTTCCCAGACAAGGCTGCTGGAAGTTGTTGTTGATGGGCTGCTAAATCTATTGTATAGGTTTCCATTGTAGAGAAGTTGTTGGCACTCCAATTACTGAGAGTTGAGAGCTACCGAGAAGCAGTGCATGAACATATGTATATTTCAGTGAAAGAATATAACAGAGGATCATTGTCCCAAATATATGGTGTTGATGCGTCTATCTGAATGAATGAATGGTAGATTTTCTGTTTATTTGTAATTCTCTATCATTTCTTGTTCTTGTGTTTATGTATGCATTTACATGGCTAAATGTATGAATTTTTGAAGATTTAGATAAGTTTCAATTGTTTCTCTTCTACGAGAAAGTGAAAGTGTACATAGCGTCCGCAAGGAGTGCGTTGACAGAGTCTGTTTCGACTCATAAGCTCAGAAGGGATAACGTGAATCTTACAGGTGCAAGGAGTGCATAGTGTTCGCAAGGCGTGCATGACATAATCTATTTTGACTTAGAAATTTCTGGAGAGGTAGCTTCTAGGAAGTTCGTCCGCAAGGAGTGTGCGACAGATTCTTTTGACTTAGAAGCTTAGGAGGAATAGAGAGGATTGTCCACAAAGAGTTTGCATTGTAGAAGAGAACCTGTTGCAAGGCGCGCACAGGATGAAATTCGACTAAGTGTCAAAAGGAGTGTTCCAAGGAGACAAGAGTTTGAGGAAGAACAAGCTTAGGAGGAATAATGACAAGAAATATTCTAAGGAAGGAGTCCTTTGAGGTTTCCCCGATTCATCAAAGAGAGATCCGTCCAGGAGGGATAGGAGTCAGTCCAGAATATCAGATCTGGGAGAGATTGCACGGAGGCAAGTCACGAGGTGTTTCGACATTCCAGAATTCAACGTATTTGAAGTGTTGAAAGGGTAAGATCGTCGAAGTTGCTAACTCGCAAGGTGGATCTTAACCATTGGCTGCAAGGAGACATGCGACAACATATTAGAGAATCCGGGAGTTAGAGGTATAGAGGAAGTAAGTGTGGAGCAAGTGAAGTTTCGCGAAGTTGCGAAACCTGAACACAGCTGGACCGTCAGATCCTGGGAGACACGTGGAAGAGACCCGTGAATTCAGATGAAGCTGTTTCAGAAGGAAACATAAGAGGAGGTTGGAATATCGTCGGAGCCCGAAGTGGCAAAGTGTTGGCCCAAGGTTATAACCCATGGTCACATTTAAGGGGAAGGAGTCTAGCGCGAGACTAGTACTCACTAATTGGTGTTGCTAAGCGCTAGAGAGTGGAGTTGTAAGTAGTCTGAACTTACACACGACATCAAGGGGAAATGTGTGAGCGTATAGATTTCTCAGGGTTCGTTGAAGGCCTAAAGAACCAATTCGGTTCGGAGAGTTTGAAGATCCAAGACCGTGAGGTCGCAAAATCCCCAGGAGAGAAGGGGGTTGTGTACATCAACTTAGCTGGCGAAGGAAATTTTCAACCTCCTCTACCACCTGTCATACCTCCTTTGCAGTCCCAATCCAACATTTCAAGCATTCCTGTACAACCTCATGTTTCTATGCAGCCTAAACCTCAATCCAATTATGGTTGGAATAATGTGGTTCACAGTTCTCCACCTTGTTTCAATAGAGGTCCCACTTTTTCATTACCATTACCCCCACCACTTCTTTCTGAGTAACCAGTCCAATAAATTGTTTGAGTGGCCTCACAAGCTCACTCTACTCATATACCCAAAAAGTTTAAGGTCTTAACTCTAGATCCTGAACCAAGCAAAATAAAACAACCTGCAATCTCAATTAGTTCAGATTCCGCAAATGCGTCCTCCTATACAATTAAATACCTTCTCCTCAAACTTGTTGATGAAGTAAGAAAAATCACCTTTGGTGATATGCATCCTGAAGTGTCTACAAATGAAGTGTCAGATTACTTTTTCGCTTTTTTCTTTGAATGTAGTGTCAGATTCGCATCTTTTGTTTCACCAACAACTTGCGATGTGTTTCTCTTCATTGCTAACTTCAATGTTAATGGAAATATTCTGTTGCTTGTCATCTGAATTTTTGCAATAATATGGTTGCTTAAATATCTATCCAAAATCACACAGTGATTATCTTCAATGTAGATTCTATACCCTTTATGTAACAACTGTCCAATACTCATCAAATTATGTTTTAGGCTAGAAACATAATATACATCAGGCATAACTTTTTGATCTCCTTGTTTAGTTAGAATGTTAATACTACCTTTAATCAAGACAATGACTTGGATATCTGTTCCAAGTGTAAATTTAGTTTGAACTATCTTATCCAAACTAGAAAAAAAACTCTAAATTCCCTGTCATGTGATTACTACAGTCTGAATCTAGATACCATGTGTCACATGGACTTTCTTGAACTACATTGCATTCAACTGGTGAGACTATAGGAATTTCTTCAACGCGCGCCATAAACATAGGATTAGAGGGAGTATTTTCACTGTTTGACTAATCTTGACCTTGCTTGTTTTGATTATACTACCTCCTTCTTCATTCATATGCATAATGCCCATACTTTTTACAGTAATGGCATTGAATCTTTGATTTATCAAATTTCTAATTACTTGGATGACTGATATTTGATTTTTTACCTCTTCCACCAGTATTTCCAGGACTGCTACTTCGTCCACCTCTAGCATAGATTCTTCCTCTTCCTCTAGAGTTAGCTCTCCCCTTTCCTCTTCCACGACTTATAGATGGCTGCACAAAAAATTCATTTTCTAATGACAAACTTGACCTATTGAATTTGTGTTCATGATTAATAAGGGAGGATTGCATTTCATCTAGACTAAACTGACTAAGGTCTTTGTTCTCTTCCAAAGTTACAACAAGGGTATCAAATTTAGGAGGAATACTCCTAAGTACCTTGTCAACAACCTTTCTATCATCTATGGTTTCTCCACGAGACTTAATTTTATTTATCATACCAATAACATGGGTAAAAAAAGAATTCGCTGAATCTGTATCTTTCATTGATATAGTTTCAAAATCTCTTCTAAGAATTTGTAATTTTGAAGTCTTTACTTTGTCCATACCTTTATAAGAAGTTTGTAATATGTCCCATGCTTCCTTGGATTTTTTTGTTGATGCAATTCTTGGGAGTATGCTCTCATGCATGGCTTGATGTATGTAAAACATTGTCTTTCCATCTTTCTTCCTTTGATCTTCCAAAGCATCCTTCTCAGCTTGTGTGAGTGCATTGTACGCTTCCTGATATGCTGGTTCCACATAGCCATTCTCAACTATCTCCCATACATCTTGTCCCCTAAATAATGCCTTCATGGTCAAATACTGTAACTCATAATTTTTGCCTGTGAAAGTGGGAGGCTGCATATTTGAAGTAGAGGCCATAATTTCACTTTACAACAGAGTTGCTGCTCTTGAAACTTACTCTGATAAAACTTGCTTTGATTAACCTACTATAATACTAGATCTTGGATCTACAATGCACAAACAAACTTTGTGCAGCGCAGTGAATAAGACTGCACAGTTAAATTCTTCGTCGCTGAACTCTCAGGACTTACCATGCAGTTTAGAGACTGTACAAAGTTCAAGACTTACTTTAAATGCAATGTAGTTCAAGAAAGTCCATGTGACACATGGTATCTAGATTCAGACTGTAGTAATCACATGACAGGGAATTTAGAGTTTTTTTTCTAGTTTGGATAAGATAGTTCAAACTAAATTTACACTTGGAACAGATATCCAAGTCATTGTCTTGATTAAAGGTAGTATTAACATTCTAACTAAACAAGGAGATCAAAAAGTTATGCCTGATGTATATTATGTTTCTAGCCTAAATAACCTCATCGACATAAGGCTAAAACTCCTTGATGATAAGATAAACCATTTTGCTCGATCCAATGTTTTTAAAGTAATGAAACTTCTGTAGCTTCAACCTCTGTGAAGGTCTCTCTTGATTCACGGATCTTTAGGAGGTAATGTCTTCAAGTTTATATCTAGTCAAAGACTTCAAATATAGTTGAAACACAATCGGAGTTTTGATTGTGCCCATAATAGGGCGATGAACATGAATATGGACTGCATGCAATATTGTTGTTGTTTGAGATTCCACAGGCACCTTCATTACTGTTCTCAGTACTGCAAAGTTTAGATATATCATATATCCTAACTTGGTTGCCAACTACAAAGTAATATTTGAATACTTTTCTCTTTAGATAATTTACGTCAGTTTATATTAATGATATCAAGTTCAGAGATGCGTCGACGATAAGAGCTCGCACCAAAGTGTAATTCATTGAAAAATTGTGATGTTGATATATATGGCTCTTTCTCGAGGCATTCTCACGAGAAGCAAGAGAAATTTATGCATTAGGAGCAACTTAAGTTTTCTCTAGCCTTAGCATATTTCGCAAAGATACTTCGAATGTGACTTCGCTTCCTTCAATCATGGAATTGCTAGAATAATTTCCCGTGCAAAATATGGCATAGAACACTTTGGGGATCCACTGAAAACATTAAGATGGAGCTGCAACCAAATAATTCGTACAAGAAGAAATTTATGGAAAACTGCTACAGGCTATAATGGAGCAACCAAAAGAGATCTAATGATAATATTTGGTACAAATCACTCATTAATATGAACCCAATCACAACCTGTCAACTCCACAACTTTGACTTTATAACGAAGGTGATGTGTGATACAATAAAACTTCGTATCACTGTGATCCATTGATAGAATATGTAAAAAATGAACTTAAAAAAATCCCGAGGAGACTAATGATGCTTATTCGAAAGCCATGCCTTTGTTAAGAAGGCATTTACATTTGCGTTTCACATTTATGCATTTCCTTTATCAAATGCTCCAAAAATATAAATATATGATGTGAAGTGTGATATCTCATAAGACTTTTAATCTTCATGTCATTATTTCCAAGAGTTATATATACATAAAGATGGTATGGTGATGTTCTCTTTTTCTTATGATATGGCAAGTGGGTAATGCCAAAGTGATAATCCCAAAAGTGCAGTGTAATCCTTATGTCATCATGTCATCATTTATAGTCATCATTATTTATATATAAGGACATTTATATATATAAGGAAAAGTGAGATGTGTTGGATGTAATATTACATAGTGAATAATGCAAGGAGGGGACAGGAACCATGTTTAAGAGGCATGATGATTTCTCCAAGAACATTGCAGCAACTTTAACTAGAGTGGGAAAAAATTTGCACAAACAATTTGATTTAAGGGGGAGTCTCACAATGCTTTGTCGGCTATAAATTGATGATCAAAATGGTCATCAACACTTGAGGCCCTTGCTCAATGGACATGTATACCTTGGATATTGACATGTGTCACTTAGAGTTGGAGCACTTCACATGTGGACCTATCTAGTGTTTAGTTAGGTTTCTTGTTGTGGGCATGGTCCACTTTATTATTGTTGGCATCCCTCACCTTTCATATAAATAAGAGGAGGAGAGAGTCTATTTAGTAATCATGTTGATCATATACTTTTATTACATATGTAAGAGCTAGATAGAACTTGAGTCTTTCTTATGTAGTCTTCATTGTAATTTTCTCTCTTTTTCTTGAGTGCTAGGGTTCTTGAGTTGATTCAAGAAATATATTTGGGATAGGGTTTTCCCTAAGAAGACAATGAAAGTTATGGCTCGGGAGAAACTTTAGAAGAGAAAAGGAAGCACTTGTTCTTGTGGTTCTTGTGAGAGAAGAAGACTAGGGTTTTGTGGCATTGAAAACCCCTAGTACTACTTGGAGTGCTTGATGTGGAGAAGATAGTGAGAGAGTATCTTGTTTTATCTTGTACACTTATGTGATGCAAGTGTAGGTGCCAAAGAGGACTTTCCATTATGTATATTTGCTTGTTTTGGATCTTTAGTGGAGCGATTTACTTTGTTTAGGAGTGATTCCTAGATAGGAGTTGGTGGTGGTTAGGGTTTGCTATTTATTGTAGATGCCCTAGGTAAGGCTTGGAGAGCATGACTTGTACTAGCTTGTATTAAGTTGTTGGTATGTACTTGTAACTTCATCTTATGTATATATGAAACATATATTATTGTCCAAACTTTGTGTACTTGAAAATTTGATTTTCAACATAGTTTTCATGATGATTGAGTAGTTTCTAGAGTTGGTTATGCATGTTGGTTTAACATAATAGTGAACAGATTTTGTTAAATGATTTGAAAAACATATAGAAGTTAAGTGGGAAAATTTGTGGTTGTAATAAATCTTTGTAATAAGTAATTTTCATATATGTTATATGTTGGGGAGTGTGCCCTAATGGTTAGAAACATTTTCCCCTTGAAGTACAATTGTTCGGTGTTTATTTTCTTGGGATTCCTTGTGTAATTGGTTAGACATAAGTGAAATATATACTATTGTAATTTATATTTCAAATTCATCTCTAATGCTGGAAGTTAATAGGAAATATATATAGGAAACCTCGAGGTTGAAGTGGAGTTTTAAAATTTACATTGAAAGGAATTTTCTAGGAAATTCCAACAATTCACAAATGTATACTTTTGTCAAAAGATCCCTTTTTTATTCATTCAAAGATAGAAATTAATTTGTTTAATATCTTCAAAAGTGTATAACATTAAAATTCTAGGTCTCTTCAATATACTTCTAGCGGTCCAAAGAGCACCAAAATAGAGGTTGGACCAAAAATTTATGTGTAGTTTTAAAAATATTACTTTTAGTGTCAAAATATTCTATTTTTTCTCATTTATTTTGAAAAGTGGAAAAAATTCATACAAAAATGACAAAATTTCAGAGCCATACATTTTTATGTGTCTTCAAGATATTTCTAATGATATAAAGATCATAATAAATATAGGTTTGGGTGAAAAGTTATGGAAAAATTACCAAAATATTCTACCATTCAAAAAACCTAGGTTCAAACTTGTTGGGGGGGGGGGGTTGTTAACACATGTCCAATAAGACAAATTGGTTTAAGTGGATGTTAATAGGATACTATATTCTTTTACAAATATAATGTTGGAATTTTTTGATGTTGGATATTTAATGCAAAAGAAAAAAAATTCACCTCTTTGATCAGAGGTTCCTTGGGTCTTAACTATGAGAATTTCTGGCCTTAGGGATGTTACTAAATAGAGTATAAAACAACAATGGAATGAGAAAAATATTTCACTTTTTAATAACCCAATATTCTAAGAAATCCAAGGAGAAAAGATACCAAACTGTTGAGATAAGTTTTATCCCTCTCGGGAAACTTATCCCACATAAACCAGATCTGAAAAATCACTTTTATATCAGTTACAACGATAGTAAATCACTGTACACAAAAAAAAAAAAATAACCCTTAAATTTTTCAATGATGATTCCAGATCACTCAAAATAATATTCTTTTACTTATGTCAAATCAACAAGACATATATTACTGTAAATTACAAATCATGAAGAAAATGGATGGTCGAAAATCAACTCTGCAATTTACACAAGTATTGGACAACTGCAAACTTCATTAATGTGCATTAAATTAATTTTATGTACATACCATAGCCTTATCACAAGGATTGTACCATCCATTATCTCTTCAAAACCCTAGCTAGGGAAAACCAAGAAAACCCTAGTTCAGCGAAAGAGCTTCAACAAGCATGAATCACTCAAGCAAGACCTCCAAGGAAATATGTCTCCTCCTCCAAATACACCATAGGGTTTCATCTCAAAACCATATTCAACTCTCTAAGTGATGAAATCCTAACCATATGTTTCAATATTCTCCAAGAAGATCAAGAAACCCTAGCGAATTTGTTACCTTTCACATTGTGCGAGGTCCCACACTTGTGATTTTCAACACATGTGTTAAAGACTTGTAGGATGGAATTGATTGATTACTTTAAAAGTTTAGGGAAGGATATTATTGGTGCATGTACTTTTCTTGGAACTTACCTTGTGGCTTGTTTAACCACTTTCGACGGTGGGTATTCTGTGTCTATAGGAAATTAGTTGCTTGCACATTCTATTGTTCATTCCCCTAGAGCATACTATGGTTCCCTTTTGATTACGATGTTCTAGTCACCACATGACTAGGCTTAGACATGTTATTGGTGTAACTTGGTGGTACATTGGCTTAGGAGATTATTTTCCTAGCACATGGGGGTGCATTTTTCATATGGATTACACTTTGGTATGATTGAAATTACACTTGTGGAGATCGCTTGACATATGTACCCTATTTCACATGTTTCTGGGCATTTTGTTGGATTATTTGATGTGGTTTGAGATTTCTAGTGTGAGCACCCTAGCCTATTTCGGGGTTTTTGACACATGTATCACTTTATTATGACATACAATATTTCCCCTAGTGGAGAACTACACTTTTTAACATGTGTTAAGGTGGTTCTATCCCTTTCAACGACTAGTTTGACCCACTTTTGACTTGATTGGAGGCTTATCTCATGAGTGTCCTCACTTACCTATGTGGATTGATTTCACACTTGGAGTGATTTTTTATGAGGTATATCATGGTTTAGGATGGATCACTCACTCTCTTTGGTACACATGTTGATCCATGTTCTCATACATCATATAATTTTATTGCTAAAGATGGGACCTTCCTCCATGAAGTTAGTTATCCTTCTACACATGGATTGAGTATATTGTTAGGGGCCTGTTGACTCCTCACTCTTGGGCTATAATATTTTTCATACATATTGAGGAGTGGTTAGACCTTGGAAACCACATTGATCAGTATTTCATGCCTTTCTGGAGGGATGTGCCACCCTGAGAAGCCACATGTGCCACATTGAGGTGGTTATTGTACAAATTTTGAAGAGTTGGTTAGTGGGATGACTTCTTTTGAGGATATTGAGGAGGAATTCAAAGCTCTTGACATGATATTACACATATTTTTAGGGGGAATCCTACTTCAGGGAGCATATTTCTTTGATATTTAGACATGTGGCATGGCCACCATTTGCCCATTTATCTTTTATGCATTATTTGACTTGTCCACTTTAGTTAGTGGATATTAGTTGTCTATGTTTTTATAGAATAGATCTAGGATTTTAACATGGATATTATTATTCTATTATTGAGAAGGTTTGAGCCTAGAGTTTATATAAGTAAGGCTCCTCCACTTATGATGGTTGTTGGTGGAATAAAGGAGATTTCCAATGTCTTTGGTTTTTGTCTATTGTTATAGATCATTTGAAGGTTATACGATTTGTGGGGTATAAAATTATGTTTGGCTATCCATCAAAACATAATTTTTGATTTACACTATTGAAAAGTAATTTAATTTTGTTTCAATAGGGGATCCAAGCACATGGTGGTATTAGCCCATTGATAAAGCGTTGGATGATGTTCCATCTTTTCATATCTTTGTTGTGTTTTTATCTAGTTGAGTTATCTATGTTATGCCATTTCAATGAAAAGTTGCATATGTGTTTCAACTAGTAATAAAATCACCCTTTATTGATTTGCATGTGCATAGAAAGGACACCTTTAGAAGAGGCCTTTCTCTCTAAATCTCCAACTTCATAAATCTGCCTCATGTTCTTTTTTTTGCATGCTTGTAACAACATTAAATAGATCCATATTTCATCCATTTGCAACCTTATTTTTCACTCTATGTGTAATGTCCCCAAGGCCGAGCCCTGTTGTAAATCATGTCTATGAAATATAAAGCTTGCATTATGAATTGTAATTATGTTTTATAGGCTGGTGAGCCAAGTTTATATAAGCTGGTGGGATTATGTCTTATTAAGATGGAGAGCCTAAGTGTTAAGGCCGGGAGCCTGCTTTTGTATATGTAATCATGCAGAACATTAATAAACAATATAAACACCACTGCGTGAAGACCGACCACAATGAATGAGTGATGGGGGACTAAGATTCCAGAGAGTAGGTAAGGGATTGGGGGCTGGAAGGTTGGAAAGAGAGGCTAAGTGTTGAGCCTAGGGGCTTAAGTCCTTGGGAATAATATTTTAACATTATTCCAAAATCCATGTGAAATATATGTTTTGTTCTAAGTTCCTGGAGAGGAACGCATGCTGATGGAGTGCATGCAGCTTCATGGGTGACATGTGTCGACCCAGGCACATGCAGTTAAAAAACTACAGAAGTCAGCCATGGGGGGGGGGTGGTTTGGGCATTCTGTCATCCTCCGCCTGAGTTCACGGTGATGCCCGTCTGAACCTGTTTTGCCTCTGCGTCTGCATTTGCTTACCCGCGTACCGTGAAGGAAACCCTCATGGGAAAATTGTTTGCTCTTGCATTTTCCCATTCTCCACCTGAGTTGCTTTGCCATTCCCCATCCTTTGTGAATTCTGTTTAGCTCTGCAATCAACCTTTGCATTGATTCCCTGTCATGCACCTTGAAACTAGTGGAAAACTTGCATACTGAGCCGTGTCTCCTGTGAAGTCCGAGCACCCTGTAAATGTATGAACCGTGCTGTGTCTTAGTGTGGATTGTTGCCGTTTTTGGATGTCCATACCCAAATTCCTGTTGCTGCTGTCACCATGAGTTAATTGAATTGCTATTGCTATTGTGGTTATCCTCACTGTAAGAAGAGAGAAATGCTTATATGAGTAGCAAAGAGAAAAGCGTACCTTACGGAAGGCTTGGGATGACCAGAAGAAGTTTAAGAAAGAACAGAGACAGAAGGGAAACAAACCTCCCTTTTTCAGAAATATTCCTCAAGGACATCCATCATTTAGAGAGCCGAGAATGGCTGAAGTGGGGGAACAAAGGCTAAGATAGACGCCCATTCAGTGTTGGGGCTATAAAGAGAACCACAAGTACAGAGATTGTCCCCATAAAAATGGCAAAGCAAGAGCTGTCCATAATGTTCAACAAGCTGAAACAGTGGAGGAAATGGGTAGTAGAATGCCAAGGATCTATGCGGCCCTGGACAATAAGCAAGTTGAATTTCAATCGCACATGATTGAAGTGGAAGGTATGATTAACAACCAACCATTTATTATTTTGATTGATTCATGGGCTAGCAATAGTTATGTAGATCCTAGGGTGGTGGAAATTTTGCATTTATCAAGAAGCAAACATGAAAAGTCTTGGTTAATGCAGTTGGCTACAAGAACCAAAAGGAAAGTCACTGAGTTGGTTAAGTCTTGTCTGGTGGACATGAAGGGATTGAGCAAGAAGGTTGAATTG
Source organism: Picea sitchensis (assembly GCA_010110895.2). Lineage (NCBI taxonomy): Eukaryota > Viridiplantae > Streptophyta > Pinopsida > Pinales > Pinaceae > Picea > Picea sitchensis. Next base: position 79,641 of record SNQJ01S0007210.1, read on the forward strand.
AATATTCTACCTTTAGGCTCTTATGACTGTTTAATTGGGATGGACTGGTTGGAACAACACCATGCCCTCCTGAACTGTCGTAACAAGGAATTTACATGCCTGGATGAGGAGGGGAATTGAAAAATAGTCCAAGGAATTCTCAGAGCTGTGGTTGTTAGAGAAATCTCAGAAATGCAGTTGAAAAAGTTCTACATGAAAGGTTGTCAATTGTTTGCAACCCGTGTGGAGGAAGCATCCAGAGATGAAGTCTCAAAGATTGGAGACCATGCGGTACTAATAGAGTTTGAAGACGTATTTCAGGAGGTACCCAGACTACCTCCGAAGAGAGATATCAATTTCTCTATAAATTTGATGCCTGGAGCAACTCCAATGTTGAAAGATCCTTATAGAATGAGTACGCCAGAGTTGAAAGAGTTGCAATTGCAGTTTGAAGAGCTTCTAAAGAAGGGGTACATTTGCCCAAGCGTGTCACCTTGGGGTGCCCTAGTCCTGTTCGTGAAGAAGAAGGATAGGATGTTGAGGCAGTGCATTGATTTCAGACAGTTGAACAAAGTAATTGTCAAGAACAAGTATCCTCTGCTGAGGATCGATGATCTTTTCGATCACTTGAAAGGTGCAAAAATATTTTTGAAGATAGATCTCATATCGGGATATCACCATGTAAGAATAAAGGATGAAGACATTAGCAAGACTGCCTTTAGAACAAGGTATGGTCATTACGAGTTCACAGTGGTACCATTTGGGCTCTCGAATGCACTTGCTACTTTTATGTGCTTGATGAATGGTGTATTCAGTGATTATCTAGACAAGTTTGTCATAGTCTTCCTGGATGAAATTTTGGTGTATTCCAAGTAAGAGGAAGAACATGAACAACACCTGAGGATGATGCTGCAAGTGTTGAGAGAACACCAACTCTATGCCAAGTTGAGAAAATGCTCGTTTTATCAAAGGCAAATCCATTACTTGGGGCACATTATTTCAGAAGAAGGGATCGTCGTGGATCCTTAGAAGGTTGAGGCCATCAGAGAATGTTCAACGCAAATGAATGTGGTGGAAGTTAGATCCTTTATGGGTCTAGCGGGCTATTACAGAAGGTTTATCGTAGGGTTCTCAAAGATAGCTCACCCTATCACTTCCTTGCAAAGGAAGGAGGAAAAGTTTCAGTGGACTAAAGAGTGTGAGAAAAGTTTCCAGCGATTGAAGCAACTGTTAACCAATGCTCCAATCTTGAGCATATCAGATCCAAATGTGGATTTCGTGGTGTGCACAGATGCGTGTAAAGAAGGGTTGGGAGGAGTTCTCAGTCATAATGGATTTGTAATCTGTTATAAGTCCAGGAAGCTGAAAGAGCACGAAAAGAATTATGCCACTCACGATTTGGAGTTGGCAGCAATCGTTCACTCTCTGAGGAAATTGAGACATTACCTCATGGGAAGGAGATTTGAATTGAGAACAGACCACAATGGTATGAAATATTTGTTTGATCATCCAACCTTAAACACTAGACAAAGTAGGTGGCTGGAATTTCTGTGTGAGTACGACTTTGAGATCAACCATATCAAAGGAAAGGAGAAAAAAGTGGCTGATGCACTCAACAGGAGGGTGCATGAATTACATGCTATAACCATTAGCATGTATCCGACTGATATTAAAAGAAGAATTTTGGAGGCTGCAAATGTAGATTTGCAATACAGAGAATTGGTAGCCAAGCTACAGTAGGGTAAGATGTCACAGAAGATGGAAATTTATAAATTGGAAATAGATGGAATACTGTTGTACAAGAACAAAATTTTTGTACCCAATGTCCAATGCTTGAAACATATGATTTTGCATAAGATGCATAATGTGCCTTATGTAGGGCACCCTGGATATAAAAAAATAGTAGCAGTGGTCAAGAGCCATTACTTTTGGCTGGGTATGAAGAGAGATATCACTGAATACATCGCTAGATGTATGGAGTGCCAGAAAGTTAAAGCTGAGCATAGGCACCCAACGGGGTTGCTGCAACCTTTACCCATTCCTGAGTGGAAGTGGGAAGTGGTGACAATGGATTTTATTAAAGGATTTCCCAGAACAAGCAAGCTGCATGATTCAATCATGGTGGTGGTGGAAAAGCTTACAAAAGCTGCCCATTTTATTCCACTAAAAACTACTTACAAGGCAACAGATGTTGCTGATATTTTCATAAAGGAAGTGGCACAATTGCATGGAATTCCTAAAATGATTGTGTCTGACAGAGACCCAAAATTCACCTCGAATTTCTGAAAAGGATTGTTCAAAGGATTCAGAATGAATCTGAACTTTAGTACAACTTATCATCTTGAGTCTGATGGACAGACAAAGAGGGTGAATAGAGTAATAGAATACATACTAAGAATGTATGTGATGGACAAACCATCAAGATGGGAAGACTACCTGCACTTGGTAGAATTCACCTACAACAATGGGTATCAAGAATCATTGAAGATGAGCCCATTTGAAGCACTTTATGGAAGAAAGTACAATACTCCAGTGAGCTGGGATAATCCAGCTGATAGAGCAGTAGTTGGGCCAAAGTTTCTCAAGGAGATGGAGGAGCAAATGATAAAAATTAAGCAGAATTTGAAAGCTGCCCAGGATAGGCAGAAAAGTTATGCTGATAAGAACATAACCCACAGAGAGTTCAAAGTGGGTGATCATGTTTTCCTGAAAGTGAAAGCTAACAGTAGTTCCCTGAAGCTGGGAAGTTGCGCCAAGTTGGCAGCCAGATTTTGTGGGCCATTTGAAATCCTGGAAAGGATTGG
>SNQJ01S0007210.1:82473-101199 GCA_010110895.2 Picea sitchensis
TCAAATATAGATGTTGTTGCAATTATAATTTAAAGTTTTGGCTCTGTGTGGACTAGTTTCAAGCATGTATCTCCCTTCCATTTTTCTGTCATCCAGGGTGTTGAATGGTTTTGATTGTTTTCCTCCATGCTACATGCATTCACTTTCTATTCTTTCAAAAATAAATTATTGTTATTGTTTTGAAGTAACAAATTTAAGTTTGCTTAAATGGAGACTCGGGTTTGAGTTTTGGCTCAGTTTGTTTTTGCCGTCCATGACATAATGGAGTTTGATATGAATATTCCTACCTCTCTCAGCTTGAGTTATTTGGAATATATTTCCCGTGTGTTGAGAAAGTTTGTCTTGGGTCCCCTTGTATGCATTTACTTTATCCTAGGGTTAAGACCCATGTACATTCATTAAGCCCAATGGTTTATAAATCTTGGTTTTGTTGAAATTTTTAACCCTGGAGATTTTGGTAGCTCGGAGGTACTTCTGCATTGCCGGTGCTCAACATGTAGAAGATATTGAGTATATTTCTCTCTTAAGTGAGTTTATAAAGTGATTTTATAAAGTCAAGTTGAGCCTTTTATTATTTAATGGGTAAAAGTGACTTTATGACTTTTGGGTCACTTAAGTGATTTAAGTGAACCCAACAAACGATGAAGTCATGACTGTTGATCTCAAGAGGGAAAGAACTAATATTGACCATTCATATATTTGGAAGACCAAGGGTTAGGGGAGTTACTCATTAATGAGTAATAAAAGGAGCTTGGGAGAGAAGAGGGGGCACACCTTTTGAGGAGAGCTTGAAGAGGAATGTGAAGAGTCACTCATATTCCGAGAGAGACCAAGAGAGTTTGAGCTAGAGGAAAGAGTAGCAACAAAGTGTGATTGGCATGAATTCCAAGGAGTGAAGGAGGAACGCATCCCAAGAGATATTCAGAATTAAAGGACAATTCATATAGTACGAATTGAGGAGGCCGTACNTTTTAGCACAGTTTTGGCATGATTTTCTAGGCACCTAGCTGATGAAGAATTTGTACAGAAAGGTGTAGCAACAGTGCAAAAATTTCGAGGAGGTTTTCTGTCAAGGAGGTTGTATTGTTCAGACCGTACAACGGAAATCTGAGCTGAGATTTTGTGGTCTTTGATATGTTTTTTGAGGTGATATTGCTGTTGTAATTAATGTTGAATTTATTGCTGCTATAAACTCAAAATTTTCCTAAAAGCTCAATAAGAAGAATATCTCCTAGACTAGTTTTCCTCTTGTGGGTTTTTTGAGGGGCATTGCCCAAAAATTCATTTTGTCAAATGTGATGATTTTGTCTACTGTTCATTTATATTTCAGCTGCTATATTTTCAGATTGCTTAGTCACTTGTATTTATTCTCATAGTTCCAGTAAATGCATGTGGTTCCATTGCTTTATTAGTGAATAACTATAGAATGTTGAAATCTATTATTGACCAAGTGTTTGAGATCAATTTTTAACATGGTATCAAAGTAGGAGCTTTGAGGTTCAACAAATAAGAGATTTGACACTTGATTTGCAGTGACTGTAGAGGGGTTTTGCTTGGAAGAAGGAAGGGGAAGAGTTGAGTTTCAATTGAGGAGGTCATGGCTAATAAATTGAGGTTCGAAGATAGGTTGGATGGGGCAACAAACTTTAGTCCTTGGAAGGAGATGATAGTTTTGTTGCTAGAGGAAGCTGAGTTATGGGACATTGTGAACAACACACAATCGAATCTCATCACTGTTCCTACAGATGCAACCCTTTTGGTAGCCTTCCATAAGAAGAACGTGAAGGCCAAGAGGATGATTCTTGATTCAATCAAGGACCATGTTATTCCCCATGCTGTAGGGAAAACAAATGCCTACGAGATGTGGGCATCTTTGACCAAGCTATACCAAAGTTCCAATGAGAATCGGAAAATGGTATTGAGAGAGAAGCTGAGAAACATAAATATGATCGAGACTGAAAATGTGTCCTCATATCTCACCAGAATCACTCAAGTTTGTGATGAAATTGGTGCAGTTGGAGAGGTTATATCAGATGGAGAAATGGTTAGGATTTCTTTGAATGGTTTTTTAGAGAAGTGGAACGCCTTTGTTAAGGGTGTTGTCTCCAGGGAGAATCGTCCCAACTGGGAGAGATTTTGGGATGACTTCATATAGGAAGAGACTTGTGGGGAGGCTCTTTGTAGCAGATAGTCAAAGGGTGAGGAGAATGGGGAGAATGTTTCCCTTGTAGCAACAAAGAAGAAGGACAAGAAGTCTTCTCATGGTGAGAAGAAGGACATGAGTAAGGTGAGCTGCTATGCATGTCGTGAGTTGGGACATTATTCAGGTCAATGTATGAACAACAAGAAGAAGAGGCAGGAGCCAGAGGTATCACCATTATCTAAGGTTGTTGAGTCCACGAAAAAGTTCAAGAAGGATTTGTCCTTGATGGCATGTCTTGCAGGCATTGGGTGCCTAGAGTGTACATGCACACTTGCATGGTTCTTGGATAGTGGGGCCTCTCGACACATGACATGGATGAGGTTTGTATTCCTCAGTTTTTCAGCGATTGGTTCAGGAAGCTATGTGGGGTGTAGGGTTAGCACCATACATTTTTTAGATGTGGAGGGAATTTGAAGCGTTAGATTCCAACTGGAGTTAGGAGGATATCTAGAGTTGGCCAAGGTATTATATGTTCCTGAAATACCGGTGAACTTGCTCTTTGTGTCATCTTTTGAGATAGATGGATGTGGGATTGTGTTCTCTCAAGGACCGACGTACCTATAGAATCTATTTTGACCCCAAAATGTGTTCCTTGGTGTCTGGTTGGAGAGATTGTATAGAGTGCTTGGTCAACCCGTAGTTGGATCTAGTGGGTGGTTGGAGCCTGAGTCTAACAGTGTTGAGGCTTCAGGGAGAGGACCTTGGATGAGTAGGTCTATTGATCAAAGTTCAGTGTAGGTAGTTGGAAATGCTTCGAGTTCAGAGAGATCAGAGGCTTCCAATGCAGTGGGAGCAACTACAACAACATAAGACATGATGTGGTTAGAGACAGATCCACGTGGAGGCTCTAGATGTACCTCCCTCGCTAAGAGGGAGTGTTAGATTTTGGTAGCTCGGAGGTACTTATGCATTGCCGACTCTCAACATGTAGAAGAGATCGAGTACATTTCTCTCTTAAGTGACTTTATAAAGTGATTTTAAAAATTCAAGTTGAGATTTTTATTATTTAATGGGTAAAAGTATGACTTTTCGGTCACTTAAGTGATTTAAGTGAACTCAACGGACCATTAAGTTGTAACTGTTGATCTCAAGAGGGCAAGATCTAATCTTCACCATTCATTTCTTTGGAAGACCAAAGGTTAGGGAAGTTACTCATTAATGAGTAATAAGAGGATCTTGAGAGAGAAGAGGGGGGCAGACCTTTTGAGGAGAACTTGGAGAGGAATGTGAAGAGTCACTCATATTTCGAGAGAGACTAAGAGAGTTTGAGCTAAAGGAAAGAGTAACAACAAAGTGGCATTGGCATGGATTCCTAAGGAGTGGAGGAGGCACGCATTCCAAGATATCTTCAACATTAAAGGAAAATTCGTAGAATATGGATTGAGCAGGTCGTACAACTTCTCTAGGCACAAAAATCGAGGCAGCCATTTCAAAGTTTTTGCACGATTTTCCAGGCGCCTAGCTGAGGAAGAGTTTGTACAAAAAGGTGCAACAACAATGCACAAATTTTGAGGAGTTTTTTCTGTCAAGTAGGTCGTGTTGTTCAGGCCATACAACTGAAATTTGATCATAGATTTTGTGGTCTGATTTTTGTGGTCTTTGGCATGTTTTTCAAGGTGATATTGCTGCTGTAAACTAAAAATTTCCCTAAGAGATCAATAAGAAGAATATCTCCTAGACTGGTTTTCCCTTTGTTGGTTTTTTCCAAGGGCATTGCCCATAAATTCATTGCCCATAAATTCATTGTGTCAAATGTGGTGATTGTTTCTACTGTTTATTTATATTTTCGCTGATATATTTTCCAGATTGCTTAGTCACTTGTATTTCTACTCATAGTTCTAGTAAATGCATGTGATTCCATTGCTCTATTGGTGAATAACTATAGGAGGTTGAAATCTATTATTGACTAAGTGTTTGAAATCCGTTTTTAACATGGACTCTGTTAGTCATATGCATACCTATATCAACAACCAACTTTGGAGTTGTATGGGTTCATGGTTTTGTGCTTTATTTGCCAAGTCTGAAATCGTGATTTTAGAAAGAATATTAATGAACTATGGTTTTGTTAGAGTTTTAAGTTCAGGGCATTATAAAAAATGTTTGATAAGCTCGACTTGATGGGTCTCGAACTCTCGTCTTGATGATAAACATATATACATAGATATTTTAGTTCATGGGTTTTGACTCTAAAAGACAATATTGTATGTCGGGTTGAAAGTTCGTTTCCTTTGTACATAATTTTGAATTCAAGGGGACTTGTTTATCTTATGCACAATTTTTTAGAAAAAGATTGGTTATTTTGTTGTTGGGTCCAAAATGCTTGTCACAATGCATATTTCATGGTAAATTTGGATGATTGGTTTTGAGAAGGTCATTGCTTCAAGAATGATTTCGATCTTAGTTTCGATGGTTGAATCCATTTATGCACGGAATTATATTATATGCCCATTCGATTTAGATCCAAAATGGATAAGTGCTTAATCCTTGTTGTCAAGTCTTTAAAAGTTATCCCTCTTATTGCATAATAAAGACATTGTGGATTAAATAATGTGAATGTATGGACTACAAATGATTGATAAGATGATGCTCTGCCTGTTCAAAATATTGACGATGAGATTTTAATGTATATTGGATAAGAGTTTATTATTACATGGAATTTGGTTTTAAGAATAAACTCTGTTTTTGAAAAAAAAAAGATTATCTATGCTCAACATTCATATAAGCTAACATGATATGAAGACCTATGTTTTGACTATATGGGTTGCAGGTTGAAACATTTGATTGTGGTCAAAGATATAAAAATTAAAATAACTTTTATTTGTTTTATTTTATACATGCAATACCAAACCCCCTCATTGTTTCACTTTCCATGAATTATTCCACAAAATCCTAAAATCATACTTCATTTAATTTCATATTATTCTCGTTTTGTTGTATAAATCGAAAATGATTTTAAAGGAATTTTTTTGGAAGCATGACATATATAGCTTGATTATTTATTGGTATTGGGCACGTGTATAAAGATAGTGGACATCATGTTAACAAATTGATAGAGAATCATATTTGGAATATGAACATGTATCATACATTCCTGTCATCTATTTTTGTTTTACATACATTACAAATCCTGTCATTTCTCCCAATTTCAACATGTTTCCTATGTTCTAAAGTAAATAATGAAGATCAATTGAGGAGAGATAAGCAATACACAATATGGAGTAATGAATGAAGACATAATAAAATTGTTTATTCTTTGACTTTCCTTTTCCCTCATATTCCCTTGGCTGTTTGCATGTTTGATTGCTTGATGACTCATAACCACTTTAAAATTATATTTTATGGAAAGATTGTAACTAATGATTTACTTGTTGTTAGTTGTATATGCTAATATTGTCTTCATGAATATCTAAATGAGTTTCTTCAGTGAAGGTAGTTATAATAGAAGAAACAAATATAACATGGGAAATAGAGAAAATTGGAACAAAGGACCAAAAGTTGGTTGGCAAAGGGGTAAAAAAAAAAGGATAAGGTTTTATATCCACTTCGATGTTGATTCTGAGGAGTTCAACCAACTCCGACAAGCTAGTTATCATAACTTATGATGTAGGAGCATCGTCAGCGAAGCATAAGCGAAGGACAACTAGGCACTTTAGCGCACATTTTGAAGAAATTTAAATTTTGAAGAAAGCGTATCACACAAATATTTTGAAAATGAAGTGAAATTAAAGAATATCTTAAATGATGTAGAGATGGATTATTTCATGAGGACATCAGAGAATGTATTTTCTTTTAACGAATTTGAGTGCAATACATATTCGGTGTATTCGATCTGATTTGTCTGTCACAAATATTTATTGTAATATATTCTAAGTAGTTGATAGCTTTTAATTCGATAGGATAACTTTAGAGTCATTGGAGGGAAGAGCTCGAAGAGCCCTCTTGTATAAAGCTTTGTATTGTTGCCCAGAGAAGGCTCATGGAAGTTGTTGTTGATGGGATGCTGAATCTATTGTATAAGTTTCCATTGTAGAGAAGTTGTTGGCACTCAAATTACTGAGAGTTGAGAGCTACCGAGAAGCAATGCATGAACATATGCATATTTCAATGAAAGAAAATAACAGAGGAGCATTGTCCCAAATGTATGGTGTTGATGCGTCTATCTGAATGGATGAATGGTATATTTTTTGTTTATTTGGAATTCTCTGTTATTTCTTGTTCTTGTGTTTATGTATGCATTTACATGGCTAAATGTATGGATTTATGAAGATTTAGATAAGTTTCAATTGTTTCTCTTCTACGAGCAAGTGCAAGTGTGCATAACATCCGCAAGGAGTGCATTGACATAGTTTGTTTCGACTCATAAGCTCAGAAGAGATAACGTGAATATTATAGGTGCAAGGAGTGCATAGTGTCCGCAAGGCATGTCTGACAAAATCTATTTTGACTCAGAAAGTTCTCGAGACGTAGCTTACAAGAAGTTCGTCCGCAAGGAGTGCACAACTGAGTCTTTTGACTCAGAAGCTCAGGAGGAATAGCGAGGATTTTCCACAGAGAGGTGGAATTGTAGAAGAGAACCCATTGCAAGACGCGCATAGGCTGAAATTCGTCTAAGTGTTGAAAGGAGTGTTCCAAGGAGATCAGAGTTTGAGGAAGAACAAGCTCAAGAGGAAGAACGACGAGAAATATTCTAAGGAAGGAGTCCTTTGAGGTTTCTCCGATTCAGTAAAGCGACATCCGTCCAGGAGGGATAGGAGTCAGTCCAGACCGCCAGATCTGGGAGAGATTGCACGAAGGCAAGTCACGAGGTGTTTCGACATTCCAGAATTCAGAGTATTCAAAGTGTTGAAAGGGTAGGATTGTCGAAGTCACAAACTCACAAGGTGAATCTTAACCGTTGGCTACAAAGAGACACACAACAACATATTAGAGAATCCGGGAGTTAGAGGTCTGAAGAAAGTAAGTGTGGAGCGAGTAAAGTTTCACAAAGTCACGAAACCCGAACACAGCTGGACCGTCAGATCTAGGGAGACATGTGGCAAAGAACCGTGAATTCAGAGGAAGCTGTTTAAGAAGGAAACGAAAGAGGAGGCTGCAATATCGCTGGAGCCTGAAGTGGATAAGTGTTGGCCCAAGGTTATAGCCCGTGGTCACATTTAAGGGGAAGGAGTCTAGCGTGAGACTAGTATTCACTATTCGGTTTCGCTAAGTGCCGGAGAGCAAAGTTTTAATTAGTTCGAAATTACACGCGACATCAAGGGGACCTATGTGAGCGTATAGATTGCTCAGGGTCTGTTGAAGGCCCGAAGAACCAATTCGGTTTAGAGAGTTTGAAAATCCAAGACCGGGAGGTCGCAAAATCCCTAGGAGAGAAGGGGGTTTTGTACATTAGAGTGGTATCAAAGAAGATACAAAATTGACTTCTGTAGGTAAAGGAGACAGAGAAGTAGGCTGATATCTTCGAGTGGTATCAGATACATCAACACAATGTTGCCTAGGAGACATGCAAAGTCGCCCATAGAAAATAAAGCTATGGAAAGGGAGATGAGAGAGATTAGAGCAAGGCTAGATGCTATGGTCGAAACAACACAAAGGAGAGCACCTGATAATGGAGACGTCATCGATGGATAAAATGAAGAAGTGGAAGTTGAAGAAGCTGTAGCAGAGGATGTTACAGAAGAACGCTTGTTGAAAACAATTGTTAATTTGGGAGCTAGAGCGAAGATAGACATCCCAATTTATGAAGTTAATTTAGACGTCGAAGAATTTCTTGATTGGATACGAGCAATGGACAAGTATTTCGAATATGAAGATATTGATGAGGAGAAAAAGGTAAAACATTCTGTCACTAGGTTGAAAGGGCATGCAACATTGTGGTGGGATGAGCTGCAGGCTGACAGGCAAAGCAAATGCAAACAAACGATTAAGAGATGGGATCGAATGGTAGCCAAGCTAAAGGTGAAATTCATACCCAAGGACTACCAGATAAATATGTTCATGAGACTGCAAAACCTGAGACATAAAGGAATGATTGTGAAGGAGTACACCGAGGAGTTCCATAGAATGAACATTAGGGATGGACAAAAATAGAGAGACTCGGAAAAAATTTCCAGGTACAGCAACGGCCTGAGATATGAAATCCAGGATGTAATCAACATGATGAAAGTAAGGACAGTAGAGGATGCGTACCAGATTGCGCTGAAAGCAGAGGAGAAGTTGGCCATGAAGAAGAGTAAAAAAAACAGAGGTAGAAGTATGAACATAGGCAAAGGAGATGTCCATGAAAATGCATAGAATCCCAAAGGTGAGGCGAAGAAACCACATATTCACTCTGAGAGAGGAGGAAGTTCTCGAGGAAGGCAGAGTGGTGGTAGAAACTCTTTCCCTAGAGGAAGAGGAAGAGACAGAGGAGGCGAGATAAAGTGTTATGCTTATGGAAAGGTAGGACACATGTCTTGGGAATGTCCCGAGAGGAAGAAAGAAGGAGGTGAAGCTCACATTTCGGAAGCGCAGAAGAGAGATGTTGAGGCAGAAGGCACAGAAGATGGGAGATCTTTGATGATGAAGAAACTTCTCTTAAATCCAGAGCCAGAGGTTGAAAAGCGGGTGCAGAGGAACAATTTGTTCAGGACAACTTGCAAGACTAAAGACAGAGTATGCAAGGTGATAATTGACAATGGAAGCACTGATAACTTAGTATCCACAGAGATGGTGGATAAGTTAGAGCTAGAGACGATTGTACATCCAACGTTGTATAAAGTCTCATGGTTGCAGAAGGGTCATCATGTAACAATCACTAAACAATGCCTGATTGAATTTAAGATAGGAGGATATAGAGATGAAATTATGTGTGATGTGATTCCCATGGATGTATGTCATGTTTTGTTGGGAAGACCATGGAAGTATGACATGAATGTCATTCACGATGGGAGAATAAATACTTATACCTTGGAAAAGAATGGTAGGACACATATGTTGATGCCAATTGAAGAGAAGAAAGTGAAGGAAGAAGCCAATAAGAGCATACTTCTCATGAGTGGGAAGGAACTCTTAAGTGAAGTTAAGAAAGAACAAGAGATGTAGTTCGTTGTAGTGAGGAAGCCAAAAGTTATCCTTACAAGTACTTCTATGGGGGATTTTCCTGAGGAAATTCAGGAGCTGTTAGATAATTTTGCTGACATAATAGTGGATGAGTTTCCAAGATCATTTCCACCTATCAGAAGTATCAACCATCACATTGAATTGATACTAGGATCAAGCCTGCCTAACAAAGAAGCGTACAGACTGACACCTAAAGAAAATGAGGAGGTGAAAAGACAGGTTCAGGATCTATTAGACAAAGGTTTGGTCAGAGAAATATTGAGTCCATGCACAATATCGACTGTGTTGAGTCTGAAGGATGGAGGATGGAGAATGTGTACAGACTTAAGGGCCATAAATAAGATCACCATTAGGTACAGATTTCCATTTCTGAGAATGGATGACTTAATGGATTGTCTGAGTGGAGCGAGCTATTTTTCAAAGATAGATTTGAAAAGTGGATATCACCAGATAATGATGAGAGAAGGTGATGAGTGGAAAACAACCTTTAATACAAATGAGGGATTGTATGAATGGCTTGTTATTCCGTTTGGATTAAAAAATGCCCCGAGTACTTTCATGCGGTTGATGAACATAGTGTTGAAATATTTTATTGGAAAGTTTGTGATCGTATATCTAGATGATATACTGGTCTTCAGTAAAACTGAAGAAGAGCATCTGAGGCACTTAATATTAGCGATGAAGAGGTTGCAGCAGAAGAAGTTGTTGATAAATTTAAAGAAGTCCTCTTTCATGAAGACAGATCTCATTTATTTGGGTTTTGTGATCTCTTCGAATGAATTGAAGATGGACCCCGAGAAGGTGAAAGCAATTAGAGAATGGCTGTCACCAAGGAGTATATTTGAGGTAAGAATCTTCCATGGATTAACAAGTTTTTACCAAAAGTTCATCAGAAAGTTTAGTGAGATTGGTGCACAAATGATGGATACAATGAAGAAGAGACATAAGTCCTTCAAATGGACAGAGGAGGCTGAGAAAAGATTCAAAATATTGAAGGACAAGATAACAAAACAACCAATTCTGGTATTACCAGATTTCAGGAAGACATTTCAGGTGATATGTGATGCGAGTGGGGTTGCAATTGGAGCGGTATTAAGCCAAGATAATAGATCTGTTGCATATTTCAGTGAGAAGCTCAACGATTCTAAGACAAAATACTCCACATATGATAAAGAGTTCTATGCCATAATTCAAGCCTTGAATAAGTGGAGGCACTATCTCGTTCCAAAAGAGTTTGTTTTGTATAGCGATAATCAGGCTTTACAATTCATAACTAGACAGGAGAAGTTAAACCAAAGACATACCAAGTGGATAGAGTTTATGAAAAATTTCACTTTTGTCATTAAAAATATTTCTGGTAATGCTAACAAGGTTGCTGATGCATTGAGCAGGAGATGTCTAATTCTGCAGGAATTTCAAGTGAAGACCTTGGGGTTTGACCACCTTAAGGAAATATATCACGATGACCCATATTTCAAAGAGGTATATCAAGCATGTGCAAATCCTATGCTCAAAGATAGAAGCCAATGGGTCGAATATATGATTCAGGATGGGTTTCCGTTCAAAGGATGCCAATTGTGCATACCAAAGTGTTCGATGATGGAGAATTTGCTGAAGGAAAAGCATAGTGGAGGTCCTGTCAGACATTTCGGCCATGAAAAAATGTTTGCACAGTTGAATGGTTCGTATTATTGGCCAGGTATGAGAGCAGAGGTGAAGAGTTTTGTGAAAAAATGTAAGATTTTCCAGTATGCAAAAGGAAAGAAGAAGAATATTGCGTTGTATCAACCATTGCCTATTCCAGAGAGGCCTTGGGATGAAATAAGCATGGATTTTGTGTTAGGATTGCCAATGACACAAAGAGGAAGTGATTCCATATTTGTGGTAGTTGACATATTTTCAAAGATGACACACTTTATTCCATGCCAGAAAACCAGTGATGCAACGCACGTTGCTAACTTGTTTTTCAAATAAGTTGTAAGACTCCATGGATTGCTCAGGAGTATTGTTTCAAACATGGATACCAAATTTGTTGGTCATTTTTGGAGAACATTGTGGAAGAAGCTGGGAATAGAAATATCCTTTAGTTCTGCATATCACCCTCAAATGGATGGGAAAACTGAAGTGGTGAATCAAAGTTTAGGAGATTTTCTGAGGAGTTTGGTCACCGAACATCATAGCCAGTGGGATCAGATTCTAGCACAAGCAAAGTTTGCGTATAATGACTCAGTGAAAAGAGTAACAAAAAGAGTCGATTTCAAATAGTGTATGGAATGAATCTGAGGGGAGTGTTAGATTTAAGAGATCTAGAGCAGAGTGAATTTAGGAGCCCTGAAGCCAAAGACTTCGCTGCAACAATGCAAGAACTTCATAATCAGATCAAGGAGCAGTTGAAGAAGAGCATCAGTGAATACAAATACAGAGATGATCAACATATGAGGAAACTTCAATTTGAAGTAGGATATCAAGTTCTAGCACATCTTAAGAAGGAGAGGTTCCCAAGAGGAACATATAATAAATTAAAGTTGAAAAAGATAGGACTGTGCAAAATCCTAAGAAAATTTGGTGAGAATTCTTATGAGATAGAGCTTCCAGAATATGTGGGTATATCACCCATATTCAACATTGAAAACCTATATCCTTACAGGAAAGATGGAACCGGAGGACCCGAAGATCAGAAGGAGATCCAGTGGAAAAAGTAGATTCCTGTAGCAGAGAAGCCNATCGTAGATTGACGAATTGGTAAGAAGACCAGAAGGAAAACATATTTTGAGTATTTGGTAAAATGGAAGGGACGACCAATAGAAGATGCCAGTTGGGTAAACGAAGCGGATATCCAGAAGCATGGAAGGTCGGTGCAGGAGCTCATGGACAAGAGTCCATGCATTTTTCAGCCAAAGAAGTATGATGTAGGAGCATCACCAGCGAAGCATAAGTGAAGGACTGGTAGGTGCACTAGCGCACATTTTGAAGAAAGTGTATCACACAAATATTTTGAAAAGGAAGTGTAATTAAAGAATATCTTAAATGCTGTAGAACTGGATGATTTCATGAGGACATCAGAGAATGTATTTTATTTTAATGAAGCTGAGTGTAGTACAGATTCAGTGTATTTGATCTGATATGTCTGTCACAAATGTTTATTGTAATAAATTCTAAGTAGTTGATATCTTTTAATTCGATAGGATAGATTTAGAGTCATTGGAGGGAAGATATCGAAGAGCCCTCTTGTCTAAAGCTTTGTATTGTTTCCCAGACAAGGCTGCTGGAAGTTGTTGTTGATGGGCTGCTAAATCTATTGTATAGGTTTCCATTGTAGAGAAGTTGTTGGCACTCCAATTACTGAGAGTTGAGAGATACCGAGAAGTAATGCATGAACATATGTATATTTCAGTGAAAGAATATAACAGAGGATCATTGCCCCAAATGTATGGTGTTGATACGTCTATATGAATGAATGAATGGTAGATTTTCTGTTTATTTGGAATTCTCTGTCATTTCTTGTTCTTGTGTTTATGTATGCATTTACATGGCTAAATGTATGAATTTATGAAGATTTAGATAAGTTTCAATTGTTTCTCTTCTACGAGAAAGTGAAAGTGTGCATAGCGTCCGCAAGGAGTGCGTTGACAGAGTCTGTTTCGACTCATAAGCTCAGAAGAGATAACGTGAATCTTATAGGTGCAAGGAGTGCATAGTGTTCGCAAGGCGTGCGTGACATAATCTATTTTGACTTAGAAATTTCTGGAGAGGTAGCTTCTAGGAAGTTCGTCCGCAAGGAGTGTGCGACAGAGTCTTTTGACTTAGAAGCTCAGGAGGAATAGAGAGTATTGTCCACAAAGAGTTTTCATTGTAGAAGAGAACCTGTTGCAAGGCATGCACATGCTGAAATTTGACTAAGTGTCGAAAGGAGTGTTCCAAGGAGACAAGAGTTTGAGGAAGAACAAGATTAGGAGGAAGAACGACAATAAATATTCTAAGGAAGGAGTCCTTTGAGGTTTCTCCGATTCATCAAAGAGAGATCTGTCCAGGAGGGATAGGAGTCAGTCCAGACCATCGGATCTTGGAGAGATTGCATGGAGGCAAGTCATGAGGTGTTTCGACATTCCAGAATTCAACATATTTGAAGTGTTGATAGGGTAATATCGTCGAAGTCGCTAACTCGCAAGGTGGATCTTAACCATTGGCTGCAAGGAGACACGCAACAACAGATTAGAGAATCCGGGAGTTAGAGGTATGGAGGAAGTAAGTGTGGAGCGAGTGAAGTTTCACGAAGTTGCGCAACCTGAACACAGCTGGACTGTCAGATCTTGGGAGACACGTGGAAGAGACCCATTAATTCGGAGGAAGTTGTTTCAGAAGGAAACATAAGAGGAGGCTACAATATCGTCGGATCCTGAAGTGGCAAAGTGTTGGCCCAAGGTTATAACCCATGGTCACATTTAAGGGGAAGGAGTCTAGCGCGAGACTAGTACTCACTAATCGGTGTTGCTAAGCACCATAGAGCGGAGTTGTAAGTAGTCTGAACTTACATGCGACATCAAGGGGAAATGTGTGAGCGTATAGATTTCTCAGGGTCCATTGAAGGCCTAAAGAACCAATTCGGTTAAGAGAGTTTGAAGATCCAAGACCATGAGGTCGCAAAATCTCCAAGAGAGAAGGGGGTTGTGTACATCAACTTAGCTGGACAAGGATATTTTCAACCTCCTCTACCACCTGTTAGACCTCCTTTGCATTCCCAATCCAACATTTAAAGCATTCCTGTACAACCTCATGTTTCTATGTAGCCTAAACCTCAATCCAATTATGGTTGGAATAATGTGGTTCATAGTTCTCCACTTTGTTTCAATAGAGGTCCCAATTTTTCATTACCATTACCCCCACCACTTCTTTCCGAGTAACCAGTCCAATAAATTGTTTGAGTGGCCTCACAATCTCACTCTACTCATATACCCAAAAAGTTTAAGGTCTTAACTCTAGAGCTTGAACCAAGCAAAATAAAACAACCTGCAATCTCAATTAGTTCAGATTCCTCAAATGCATCCTCCTATACAATTAAATACCTTCTCCTCAAACTTGTTGATGAAGTAAAAAAAATCACCTTTGGTGATATGCATCCTGAAGTGTCTACAAATGAAGTGTCAGATTACTTCTTCGCTTTTTTCTTTGAATGTAGTGTCAAATTGCGCATCTTTTGTTTCACCAACAACTTGCGATGTGTTTCTCTTCATTGCTAACTTAAATGTTAATGGAAATATTCTGTTGCTTGTCATCTAAATTTTTGCAATAATATGGTTTCTTAAATATCTATCCAAAATCACATAGTGATTATCTTCAATGTAGATTCTGTACCCTTTATGTAACAACTGTCCAATACTCATCAAATTATGTTTTAGGCTAGAAACATAACATACATCAGGCATAACTTTTTGATCTCCTTGTTTAGTTAGAATGTTAATACTACCTTTAATCAAGACAATGACTTGGATATATGTTCCAAGTGTAAATTTAGTTTGAACTGTCTTATCCAAACTAGAAAAAAAAACTCTAAATTTCCTGTCATGTGATTACTACAGCCTAAATCTAGATACCATGTGTCACATGGACTTTCTTGAACTACATTGCATTCAACTGGTGAGACTATAGGAATTTCTTCAACCCTCACCATAAACATAGGATTGGAGGGAGTATTTTCACTGTTTGACTAATCTTGACCTTGCTTGTTCTGATTATACTATCTCTTTCTTCATTCATATGCATAATGCCCATACTTTTTACAGTAATGGCATTGAATCTTTGATTTATCAAATTTCTAATTACTTGGATGACTGATATTTGATTTTTTACCTCTTCCACCAGTATTTCCAGGACTGCTACTGCGTCCACCTCTAGCATAGATTCTTCCTCTTCCTCTAAAGTTAGCTCTCCCCTTTCCTCTTCCACGACTTATAGATGGCTGCACAAAAAATTCATTTTCTAATGACAAACTTGACCTATTCAATTTGTGTTCATGATTAATAAGGGAGGATTGCATTTCATCTAGACTAACCTGACTTAGGTCTTTGTTCTCTTCCAAAGTTACAACAAGGGTATCAAATTTAGGAGGAATACTCCTAAATACCTTCTCAACAACCTTTCTATCATCTATGGTTTCTCCATGAGACTTAATCTTATTTATCATACCAATAACATGGGTAAAAAAGGAATTCACTGAATCTGTATCTTTCATTGACATAGTTTCAAAATCTCTTCTAAGAATTTGTAATTTTGAAGTCTTTACTTTGTCCATACCTTTATAAGAAGTTTGTAATATGTCCCATGCTTCCTTGGATTTCTTTGTTGATGCAACTCTTGGGAGTATGATCTCATGCATGGCTTGATGTATGTAAAACATCATCTTTCCATCCTTCTTCCTTTGATCTTTCAAAGTATCCTTCTCAGCTTGTGTGAGTGCATTGTATGCTTCCTGATATGCTGGTTCCACATAGCCATTCTCAACTATCTCCCATACATCTTGTCCCCTAAATAATGCCTTCATGGTCAAATACTGTAACTCATAATTTTTGCCTGTGAAAGTGGGAGGCTGCATATTTGAAGTAGAGGCCATAATTTCACTTTACAACAGAGTTGTTGGTCTTGAAACTTACTCTGATAAAACTTGCTTTGATTAACCTACTATAATACTAGATCTTGGATCTACAACGCACAAACAAACTTTGTGCAGCGCAGTGAATAAGACCGCACAGTTAAATTCTTCGTCGCTGAACTCTCAAGACTTACCGTGCAGTTCAGAGACTGCACAAAATACTGCGCGCTGTGACGATAACACTAAACAAAATAGTTTTTTCAAGCAATCAACACTATGCTATTCGTTAACACATAAGCTCACAAAAAGAACTCATAAATACACATGAATATGTCAACACATAAAATACTTGATATATATTAAGAACTTAGGCGTTGCGCATATAAAACTATGTCGAGCTTCAGATCCAACGACTTCTCCAAACTTTACAAAATCAGAGCTTGTGCTCTCAAAATTCTTGACTTGCTATACAACTCTTGCTACTCTAAATTTTGTTCTCTATGTTTTGTGTATAGACTACTTACAGACTTAGAAATATATAGATAAAACTAAGACTTCTTGTAGAAGCGAACTGACTCAACCAGTGAATGACTCTTATTTACATAACAGAGCTCGAGAAAGATAAAGATCGGCTCATTAAATAAGCTCCTGCTAACACTTCTCCTTGACGTGTCTGACAGACTAAACATCTCTGCTTTCTGTGACAGACTTGTAATTAATATCTCACCACTTGTAATTAATATCTCCAACAATAGTATCGGTTTCATTTTAACATCAATCGGTGAACTCTAGTGCTCATATATATATCGAATATATACCACTTGTATTCGGTTCCCTTTCTTACATTTTGATGCATAATTTGCGTTCTGACATGCATTTGAGAAAACTCATCTTCCTTCTGATCTTCACGATGATATTATTCACTGTATTTATAATCTCTTTGATGTGAGGGACTCTAAGGAGTGACACTCATGCTTTCCATTCTGAAAAATCATCTAATGTCATTGTATGCCATATTTTCCCATACTTTGAGCCCCAATGGCTCTAACTGTAACACCAATTTCCATTCTTTGGAATGATAACGTTCAAATGCAAATTTCGATTAAAACCTGAAATTGTCGAGGAGTTTAACGAGGAATCTCTACTGCAATCCATTCCAAATTGAAGAGCCTAGTTCACCATTGGCATCATGGGTAACACCAATCTCTTCGAAGGCTCCGAGAGCATCACTGCTCTTTTACTATAATGATGATAGAATTTGTATATCAACAACTCTTACAATAGGGGGTCACAACCTTGTCCACCACCATTCATGTATTTCACTAATGAACTTGTCACAATAATAACCTCATCGACATAAGGCTAAAACTCTTTGATGATAAGATAAACCATTTTGCTCGATCCAATGTTTTTAAAGTAATGAAACTTTTTTAGCTTCAACCTCTGCAAAGGTCTCTCTTGATTCACGGATCTTTAGGAGGTAATGTCTTCAAGTTTATATCTAGTCAAAGACTTCAAATATAGTTGAAACACAATCGGAGTTTTGATTGTGCCCATAATAGGGTGATGAACATGAATATGGACTGCATGCAGTATTGTTGTTGTTCAAGATTCCACAGGCACCTTCATTACTATTCTTAGTACTGCAAAGTTTAGATATATCATATATCCTAACTTGGTTGCCAACTACAAAGTAATATTTGAATAATTTTCTCTTTAGATAATTTACGTTAGTTTATATTAATGATATAGAGTTCAGAGATGCGTCAATGATAAGAGTCCGCACCAAAGTGTAATTCGTTGAAAAATTGTGATGTTGATATATATGGCTCTTTCTCGAGGCATTCTCACGAGAAGTAAGAGAAATTTATGCATTAGGAGCAACTTAAGTTTTCTCTAGCCTTAGCATATTTCGCAAAGATACTTTGAATGTGACTTCACTTCCTTCAATCATGGAATTGCTAGAATAATTTCACGTGAAAAATATGACATAGAACACTTTGGGGATCCACTGGAAACATTAAGATGGAGCTGCAACCAAATAATTCGTACAAGAAGAAATTTATGGAAAACTGTTACAAGCTATAATGGAGCAACCAAAAGAGATCTAATGATAATATTTGGTACAAATCACTCATTACTATGAACCCAATCACAACCTGTCAACTCCACAACTTTGACTTTATAACGAAGGTGATGTGTGATACAATAAAACTTCGTATCACTGTGATCCATTGATAAAATATGTAAAAAATGAACTTAAAAAATTCCCGAGGAGACTAATGATGCTTATTCGAAAGCAATGCCTTTGTTAACAAGGAATTTGCATTTGTGTTTCACATATATGCATTTCCTTTATCAAATGCTCCAAAAATATAAATATATGATGTGAAGTGTGATATCTCATAAGANTAATCCTTATGTCATCATGTCATCATTTATAGTCATCATTATTTATATATAAGGACATTTATATATATAAGGAAAAGTGAGATGTGTTGGATGTAATATTACATAGTGAATAATGCAAGGTGATAGCAACGCAGCCCCTTCACCACCCGCAGGTCGGAAGGTCCACGCGCACACAAGATCTTCTCTCTCTCGGCCTGAAGAACACTAACCGGTCCTTCTATTTCCCTATCGGGAAATCTGCACCCACAGATCTCTTCTCACGATCCCCCTCTCTTTACTTATCGGGGAATCATAACTCACAACTTCCCGAGTCCAATGGTCGAGCGCTAAACTCTCTAATCCCCAAATGCCGATACAGTCAACGCTGACCCTTTCCTTTACCCTGTCAGAACTTTCTCTATCAGGATCTCGACACTCGCGGTGTCGA
>SNQJ01S0007210.1:101337-127430 GCA_010110895.2 Picea sitchensis
ACTCCTGTGGCCCACACTCTTCTCATAACTGTCAGGATATCGCGTATCGCAATATCGCGATTCCCGTTGCAATATTTCAGAGTTTCACTCCATGAAACCCCGATACCCTATTTCACGTGCGAATCTGACGGTCCTTGTGACTCGGATCAACGACTCTGCCCCTCCTGAGCTTCGAACCTTTCCACACTTTCGCTGTAACTTTCTCACACCTTTGGGAGATCTGACGACCCACAGAATGTCATGAATTCTCCTCGGAGAATACCGACCGTCTATCTTTCCCGATGAATTCTGCGAAATGAATTAAGTACTCCTCCACGAAGACTTGTCCACCTGCGCACTACTTGCGATGCTTCTTGGCACCTTCAAGGCACGACTTCTCTATACTGTCCTTCAACGAATACGAGGGCCTATCCCTCCTGAGCTTCACCAACTCTGAATCCTTCAGAGAACCTTGTACGCACTCCTTGCGGCAGTCATTCAACAACTTCAAAGTGTTGAATCTCTTGACTCTGCGCACACCTGCAGCAACAGTCCTTCAATACTTCACACTTTGCTCAGACTTGCAACTCTTAGACTTAGCTTGGCCTGCACACTCCTTGCACGGCTCCTATGCCCAACTGCACTTTGGGTGAATGAGAAAAAACTTTTAATTATCTGAGCTTCAGAGACGCAAACCTGAATTCTTGTCGACGCACTCCTTGTAGACACTTTCACTGCACTCCTTGCAGGAATTCTTACTCAGACAGAGAAACAATTGAAACTCATTCCTTCTTCCTCTCAGACTTCAAACTCAAACATGAAATCGTATACATAACATATAAAAACAAATGTATAACAAGGAAGCAAACATTCATGAGCATATCAACATCAATACACAGAGAACAACACAAACCATGAATTTGAATCAAAGATTTCTTCTATTAATTCAAATATCTGTACATGGGTGTTCTTACACAGCTCTCTGCTTGCTCCATGCTTTTCCTTCTCCAGAATAATGTTACAATGCACAATGAGGGTGTCTATATCCCGTTTCCCTCTTGCGCTCTCAAACAGTCTAATCTAGAATTAAATTCTATCTACTTTACATTAACTATCTTAAATGCCGTCTACCTACTAAGGATGAGAGCAATCCGCTCAAGGTCCATTACAATATACAAGTGCGCCTTCATCTTAATGACTTCATTTAAGATTTGCGCAACAATTTCAAGGTGTTTTCAAAATTTAGGCTGGCTTATCCAGCTGTCTTCCACTTCCGCGCTGGCTCGCTTGATGTGTTGGAGATGCTCCTGCATCACAAGGAGGGGACAAGGACCATGTTTAAGAGGCATGATGATTTCTCCAAGAACATTGCAGCAACTTTAATGAGAGTGGGCAAAACTTTACAAAAGCAATTTGATTTAAGGGGGAGCCTCACAACGCTTTGTCGGCTATAAATTGATGGTCAAAATGGTCATCAACACTTGAGGCCCTTGCTCAATGGACATGTATACCTTGGATATTGACACGTGTCACTTAGAGTTGGAGCACTTCACATGTGGACCTATCTAGTGTTTAGTTAGGTTTCTTGTTGTGGGCATGGTCCACTTTATTATTGTTGGCCTGCCTCACCTTTCATATAAATAAGAGGAGGAGAGAGTCTATTTAGTAATCATGTTGATCATATACTTTTATTACATATGTAAGAGCTAGATAGAACTTGAGTCTTTCTTATGTAGTCTTCATTGTAATTTTCTCTCCTTGTCTTGAGTGCTAGGGTTCTTGAGTTGATTCAAGAAATATATTTGGGATAGGGTTTTCCCTAAGAAGATAATGGAAGTTATGGCTCGGGAGAAACTTTAGAAGAGAAAAGTAAGCACTTGTTCTTGTGGTTCTTGCGAGAGAAGAAGACTAGGGTTTTGTGGCATTGGAAACCCCTAGTACTACTTGGAGTGCTTGATGTGGAGAAGATAGTGAGAGAGTATCTTGTTTTATCTTGTACACTTATGCGATGCAAGTGTAGGTGCCAAAGAGGACTTTCCATTATGTATATTTGCTTCTTTTGGATCTTTAGTGGAGTGATTTACTTTGTTTGGGAGTGATTCCTAGATAGGAGTTGGTGGTGGTTAGGGTTTGCTATTTATTGTAGATGCCCTAGGTAAGGCTTGGAGAGCATGAATTGTACTAGCTTGTATTAAGTTGTTGGTATGTACTTGTAACTTCATCTTATGTTTATATGAAACATATATTGTTGTCCAAACTTTGTGTACTTGAAAATTTGATTTTCAACATAGTTTTCATGATGATTGAGTAGTTTCTAGAGTTGGTTATGCATGTTGGTTTAACATAATAGTGAAATTTTTTTGTTAAATGATTTGAAAAACATATAGAAGTTAAGTGGGAAAATTTGTGGTTGTAATAAATCTTTGTAATAAGTAATTTTCATATATGTTATATGTTGGGAAGTGTGCCCTAATGGTTAGAAACATTTTCCCCTTGAAGTACAATTATTCGGTGTTTATTTTCTTGGGATTCCTTGTGTAATTGGTTAGACATAAGTGAAATATATACTATTGTAATCTATATTTCAAATTCATCTCTAATGCTGGAAGTTAATAGGAAATATATATAGGAAACCTCGAGGTTGAGGTGGAGTTTTTAAATTTATATTGAAAGGAATTTTCTAGGAAATTCCAACAATTCACAAATGCATACTTTTGTCAAAAGATCCCTTTTTTATTCATTCGAAGATAGAAATTAATTTGTTTAATATCTTCAAAAGTGTATAACATTAAAATTTTAGATCTCTTCAATATACTTCTAGCGGTCCAAAGAGCACCAAAATAGAGGTTGGACCAAAAATTTATGTGTAGTTTTAAAAATATTACTTTTAGTGTCAAAATATTCTATTTTTTCTCATTTATTTTGAAAAGTGGAAAAAATTCATACAAAAATGACAAAATTTCAGATCCATACATTTTTATATGTCTTCAAGATATTTCTAATGATATAAAGATCATAATAAATATAGGTTTGGGTGAAAAGTTATGGAAAAATTACCAAAATATTCTACCATTCAAAAAACCTAGGTTCAAACTTGTTGGGGGGGGTGTTAACACATGTCCAATAAGACAAATTGGTTTAAGTGGATGTTAATAGGATACTATATTCTTTTACAAATATAATTTTGGAATTTTTTGATGTTGGATATTTAATGCAAAAAAAAAAAAATTCACCTCTTTGATTAGAGGTTCCTTGGGTCTTAACTACACGAATTTCCGGCCTTAGGGATATTACTAAATAGAGTATAAAACAACAATGGAAGGAGAAAAATATTTCACTTTTTAATAGCCTAATATTCTAGGAAATCCAAGGAGAAAAGATACCAAACTATTGAGATAAGTTTTATCCCTCTCGGGAAACTTATCCCACATAAACCGGATCTGAAAAATCACTTTTATATCAATTACAACAATAGTAAATCACTGTACATAACAAAAAAAAAATAACCCTTAAATTTTTCAATGATGATTCCAAATCACTCAAAATAACATTCTTTTACTTATGTCAAATCAACAAGACATATATTACTGTAAATTACAAATCATGAAGAAAATGGATGGTCGAAAATCAACTCTGCAATTTACACAAGTATTGGACAACTGGAAACTTCATTAATGTGCATTAAATTAATTTTATGTACATACCATAGCCTTATCGCAAGGATTGTACCATCCATTATCTCTTCAAAACCCTAGTTGGGTAAAACAAAGAAAACCCTAGTTCAACCAAAGAGCTTCAACAACATGAATCACTCAAGCAAGACCTCCAAGGAAATATGTCTCCTCCTCCAAATACACCATAGGGTTTCGTCTCAAAACCATATTCAACTCTCTAAGTGATGAAATCCTAACCATAGGTTTCAATATCCTCCAAGAAGATCAAGAAACCCTAGCAAATTTGTTACCTTTCACATTGTGTAAGGTCCCACACTTGTGATTTTCATCACATGTGTTAGAGACTTGTAGGATGGATTTGATTGATTACTTTAAAAGTTTAGGGAAGGATATTATTGGTGCATGTATTTTTCTTGGAACTTACCTTTTGTCTTGTTTAACCACTTCCGACAGTGGGTATTTTGTGTCTAGATGAAATTAGTTGCTTGCATATTCTATTGTTCATTCCCCTAGAGCATACTATGGTTCCCTTTTGATTACGATGTTCTAGTCACCACATGACTAGGCTTAGACATGTTATTGGTGTAACTTGGTGGTGCAATTTCTTAGGAGATTATTTTCCTAGCACATGGGGGTTCATTTTGCATATGGATTACACTTTGGTATGATTGAAATTACACTCATGGAGATCGCTTGACATATGTACCCTATTTCACATGGTTCTGGGCATTTTGTTGGATTATTTGATGTGGTTTGAGATTTCTAGTGTAAGCACCCTAGCCTATTTCAGGGTTTTTGACACATGTATCACTTTATTATGACATACAATATTTCCCCTAGTGGAGCACTACACTTTTTAACATGTGTTAAGGTGGTTCTATCCCTTTCAAGGACTAGTTTGACCCATTTTTGACTTGATTGGAGGCTTATCTCATGAGTGTCCTCACTTACCTATGTGGATTGATTTCACACTTGGAGTGATTTTTTATGAGGTGGATCATGGTTTAGGATGGATCACTCACTCTCTTTGGTACACATTTTGATCCATGTTCTCATACATCATATAATTTTATTGCTAGAGATGGGATCTTCCTCCATGAAGTTAGTTATCCTTCTACACATGGATTGAGGATATTGTTAGTGGCCTGTTGACTCCTCACTCTTGGGCTATAATATTTTTCACACATATTGAGGAGTGTTTAGACCTTGGAAACCACATTGATCAGTATTTCATGCCTTTCTGGAGGGATGTGCCACCCTGAGAAGCCACATGTGCCACATTGAGGTGGTTATTGTACGAATTTTGAAGAGTTGGTTAGTGGGATGACTTCCTTGGAGGATATTGAGGAGGAATTCAAAGCTCTTGACATGATATTACACATATTTTGAGGGGGAATCCTACTTCATGGAGCATATTTCTTTGATATCTAGACATGTGGCATGGCCACCATTTGCCCATTTATCTTTTATGCATTATTTGACTTGTCCACTTTAGTTAGTGGATATTAGTTGTCTATGTTTTTCTAGAACATATCTAGGATTTTAACATGGATATTATTATTCTATTATTGAGAAGGTTTGAGCCTAGAGTTTATATAAGTAAGGCTCCTCCACTTGTGATGGTTGTTGGTGGAATAAAGGAGATTTCCAATGTCTTTGGTTTTTGTCTATTGTTATAGATCATTTGAAGGTTATGCGATTTGTGGGGTATAAAATTATGTTTGGCTATCCATCACAAAATAATTTTTGATTTACACTATTGAAAAGTAATTTAATTTTGTTTCAATAGGGGATCCAAGCACATGGTGGTATTAGCCCATTGATAAAGCATTGGATGATGTTCCATCTTTTCATATCTTTGTTGTCTTTTTATCTAGTTTAGTTATCTATGTTATGCCATTTCAATGAAAAGTTGCATATGTGTTTCAACTAGAAATAAAATCACCCTTTACTGATTTGCATGTGCATAGAAAGGACACCTTTAGAAGAGGCCTTTCTCTCTAAATCTCCAACTTCATAAATCTGCCTCATGTTCTTTTTTTTGCATGCTTGTAACAACATTAAATAGATCCATATTTCATCCATTTGTAGCCTTATTTTTCACTTTATGACTTCAATAACCCTTGAGGATTTTGGCATTAGTATTACCCTATCAACTGCCATAAAATCGATCCAATAAACCTAAATATAATTCTATTTCATTAAGGCACGTATTCATCTCACCTTGTGTTGATGGGTCCAAATGGCCTGCCAAGCAACTAAGGGAAAATGATCGATGACGTGTCCCAATTAGTCTCACTCTCGTTTGGGGTGGAAAATTGGACCAATATGTGTACTTGGTTGCCACTTGCGAATTTAGATTACAAATATGAAGGACAAATTTTCCTCCAAAGAATTCTTTGCTAAAACTAAAATTAAATACTTAAAACCAAATCCAAAATTATCTATTCTAATCTATTTCTAACCTATCCTTATCAAGAGCCTTTCTAATAAGATATATATAGTGAAAGAATGTGTTACTGATTGTAGAAATAATTCATGTCAATAGTAACAAAATTAAACAATAGTGCAATAAACAATAACCATAAATAGTTATAGATTATACATGCAACACCATCACTGTATCCATTAGTAACCATAAATGAATAAGCATCTCGAACAACAAACACATAAATAGTTCATATGATATGTTACTCAAAAAAATTATACAACAAATGCATATGTAGAATAGTCCCATACACAATTGAAAACATTCATGGTTGCCAAACTGCCTTCTACTCTTTATTTCATAAGAGATAGTAGTATCATTGAATGTTAGGAAAAAGTCCTTATCTCTTACACATAGCTCTCTTTTATAGAATAAGAGAGACTCTTAATATTCTATAACTGTCAAGATGATAGTTACAAATTTGTTGGAAATACTAAGACAACTGAGAGGGGGGGGGGTTGTGAATCAGTTGTTACTGTGCTTAAACAATTTTATGCCTATAAAATTATTATTAATATTCTCCAAGTGATCATCAAGATTATGCAAGTCATGAAAAACATAAATAATAAACAACAATCACACATATGATATACACAAAGACATATATTCATGAGTGTTAGCACCAATTCTTGCAAGGGAGGTGTTTCTCTCTTTCGGGCCCTTGGTGTAAGACACGAAGAAATGGGTTTTAAAAACCCATCAAATGCGTTTTTCTAAAAAATCACAGTCATGAGTGCCCAAGCGCAGCATGCATAAAATCTCTATTTTTGGGTTAAAAATCAAGAAGAAGGGATTTTTTTTCTTTTTAGCAGTGAAGATCCATCGATGGAGTAGATCAATGGTCATCAGGTAAGCCAGAGCCATGGAGTTGCACGAGGTTTAGTGCATGGGCTCATCCTTTAGGGCCAAAGTCATGAAATGATCGTGGTCGTCAGATCTAGTCGGGACACATGGCGCCTGATTAAGTTCGGTCGCCATCTCGGCTATCACAACTTTGAAATACAAGGGTCGACTCCCTCCCATCCACGATACACGAGATGCAAAGGTGCCTTTGGGTGCGGGCCCACGGTCATAGCACAGGGTCGTATGAGTGGGGAAAAAGCAGATGAGGGGCGCGGAGCCAATGTGTTCAAGGGAAAATGGATCATGTCCGTGGATTTTGAAGCCAGATCTAACCGCTGATATGGAGGGTTGTTTGGCAGTTTTAGTCACCAAGGATCCTGGATGCTGGAATGGTGGAATATCCCAAAAGGAGAAGTGTCGAAGCACCTCTGGAGCGAGGTGTCAGGTCATGGCCATAGGTTACATTGAGGGCGGAGCCAAAATAAAAAGGAGGCTAGCCTCTGAGCTCTGGGAAGCAAGAGCGTGGTCTTTCCTTGTGCTCAAAGTCTCGACCACTCGCCGTGGAGGAAAGGAATTAATGAAAATTGAGCAGGTAGATGAAACCTCAGCTTAAGCCATGAATGCAAGGCATGGAGGTTCTGGCATGCAGTCTGCCCAAGATTGTCCTGTGTGCAGGTTTTCCTAAAAGAGACATGCTGATCTGATGTCCTCGTTTGACCAGGGGAGCCCACACATGCTAAATTGGACTTTAATGTCTCAACTACCCTCCTGCTGCCAAGGGGGGCGAATTTCTCTGAGTACATATACTCAGTTTTTGTATTTTTGTAAGGATGGATGGTAGAGCAGAGCTCCCGACTGTAATGTTTTAATGAAGCACTGGTTTTCCTGGCTATGTATCTGCATATGAAATTTTCTTTTTCAATGTAAGGCAACTCTCCTTTTCATCTGGTTTCAGTCTCATACTAAAAGGGTTCATGATTGATTGATTCACATGAATCGTCGTGATTGTGTTATGATAAAGGATTTATTATAGCGCTGTTATGTTCTTTTAGTGTTTCTGCTTTTGAATATAAGAGGTTCTTGTGTTCAAAATTTTCTTCTACATGCTATTGGAAGCTCGATGCCTACAACAGGCCTTCGTATTTCCTCACAGAAGTCTTCCTCCTACTCACCCTTATTACAACTTACTGTCTGAAGTTAAACCAAGACCTCATCTGCTTGTGCATGCTTGGCCTAGTTTTTGAGTTAGAATGATATTATTCTGAGTTTACTTCCATTCATCACCATTTATCAACAAATAGTGACATAAAATGATGGGCATCAGGCTTACTCCTGCTGCAATCCAAGACTAACTTCTGACACCAACATTTTCTGGCGCAGTTGTCGGGGACGAAGTTGAAAATTTTCCCTGGGATCGAACGACATCAAGCCTCTGATTCTAAAGGTGCATCGGGCATCAGAGCCCTACGAGATTTCTACTGTGCACCTGGCGACTCCGTTGTGACGATTCCATTGTGCCAAACCTGCTATTTTAGTTGTGGCTTCCAGAGGTAGACACACACGGTCCCATCCACAGCTGCCTCTAGCTACGCCTGAAGATGATCCAGAGGTAATTATAAGAAAAGGAAAGGCCTATGAAGGAGAAACTTCCACCGTTGAACTAGGTAATTTTCCATCTCCTTCTGTATAAACTCCATTCTCTTCTTCTCAGCTTCCTAGTAGACCTTTTTCTGAAGTTTCCCGTTTCCTAAATTTCGGAAGTGTTCCTGTTGAGTTCCCCCCCCCCTAGTCTGGGATTGGAGGGAGAAACCCTTGTCACTTCCCTCTCCCCTGAAGCCATACCTTGGCGTAGACCTAGGACCACAAAAGATTTTCCCACTCCTATATTTACCACCCCTCCTCTTATTACTATTGCTGCTACTGCATAGAGAGAAGCATCTGCTGACTCAAGCCCCTTAGCCTTCTCTCTGAATCCCCTATTGTTTCCTCTTCCACCTGGAAGCTCATTTCTAGTATCCCCTGTTCGAGCTCCTTCTCCTTCGAGTTCTCCTCCACCTAATATTCCTATGGCAGGAGCAAATCCCCCCATGACCAGAATGGAGGCTATAATAGCTGCTAGGTATGATCCCCTTTTGTTACCTCAACCTCTCAATGCCCTTCCAGTAGATGGCTACCTTAAGCAACTGCCCAAGTTTATAGGTGAAGGGGACATAACTGTAGAAGAATACCTTGAAGCCTTTTATAGTTTTACAGATGATCATGTTATCATGCATGAAGACGTATGAATGAGGATTTCCATCCATAGCCTTGAAGGCGAGGCTAGAAAGTGGTTTAGGGCCTTGCCTCCTGCTTCCATCGATGGGATTGAGGCTTTCGATAATGCTTTTTTGAGACAGTGGGGAGACAAAAAAGACTTCATGTATTACATGAAAGAGTTTGGGTCTTTGAAGAGAAAGGAAGGAGAGTCTGTCTCTGACTTCTCCAAGAGATTCAATAGAATGTACAATAAGATCCCTGCTGAAAAAATCCCTCAGAAGCCTCTGCTAAGATCACTTATGCTAGAGATTTTGATCACGATTTCTGCCTCCTGTTGAGGGAAAGGAGAGCCACTACTCTGGCTCACATGCAGGATGTAGCCGTGGAAGTAGAATCTAACATATTGGTTGTTGACCGACTTAGGCATAAGGCTGATAGATACATATTTTTATCGGACTAATCGGTAGGTGTGGACACTAACATATCTCCCTAGACCCACCTGGATCTAGAACAAAATAGGACAAGACACGACTCTTCCCCTAAATTTTAATAATTGAATCTACTAATAGGAAGGAATAAGAGACACACCTTTATATCACTTCCTTAAGTCTCTGTTGTTCCCGCTTCGCTCCGGTGCTCTCGAGAAGTCAAGTCCAAGACAACACAAACCAACCAAAGTGAAGATGGAAAAGTATATTCAATGTCAACTTATGCATATGATCAAGGAATTACACAATAAAGTAAGAATGACTTTATGGGAAAGGGACATGCCACTGTATCATATTAATTGAAAGTAGAAGATACAACCTCATCGCCTTGATGTTGCAAGATTCCTTTCAGTGACCCTTGGTTCCAACACACACACTTGGTCTATATTTGCATGAAGAAGATCCAATTCCTCTTGATAGACCAAATAGAGTCTTCAAGCTTCTGTCAAAGCAGGGTTCTTCACACAATTCTTTCATCAATTCTTCATTTAATCTTGCTTAACCTTTTCCATGAGAAACCTTTCAATATATAGGAGAAGGAGATATAGTTACATGGATGAGGATGATCCCATCAAATCTAAGAAGTTAGTAAAATGACAACCATACGAATGCCAACTCATTTTCTAGAAGATTCCCTTCTAGAACCCTCGAGACCTCTTCTCCTTTCCAAGCTTAAAAATAGGTTCACACCTTGTGTATGGGGAAAACTGTGAGAAGTTCACACGCTAAGTGTAGGTGGCCTACGAGAATGAGAGATTCTTGCACCCTAGGCCATAGGTAGCCTGCAAACTCACTTTAAAAAAATGTTTTTGGATGGAGACAAGGGTCACTTTTCTCAGGTAAAAAGTCCTTGTTGGGAACCTGAATACACCATTGTTAAGATATCACCAAGATGACCAAAATCATGTGTAACAAAATGCCCCCAAAAGTATGAGGCCGGAATCAGTGACAACCGAAATACTTTGTAAACTACGTGTGTGTGTCGGAAACCAGGAGCACACCTAATCAGAAACCTGCAAACAACCAAGCATCTGTAGATTATAATACCAGTTCTGAGGTAGACATTCCCATACTCAGATCACAGACATATGAAATCATGAATATAGGTCATGGCCACCAATCATACATCGTGGATCCATGCCGTAAAAAATACTGCATAGCCACCAGGAATACACTGTGGATCTATGCAAGAAGACTCAAATTAGGACGACATAGCCACGTGACATACAAAATGGATCTATGTGTCGATGCCAATCAAACATACTCCATCGCAGCATGGACCAAAAAGGTGAAACCCAGGGTCTTCAATCCCATCACCTGAAAGTACGAATCTAACCATGTGATTACATGTGCTGAAATCGAACATGGTAGAAACCACTTGATTACCGGTCATTGATGAAACCGTTAACAAGTGTGAGGGAAATCACCATTAATGTCAATGAATCCCAAGGTACACTAGTACAATCCATTGAATGTGAATAAATGAGTTAAGGTCAAACATTTG
Source organism: Picea sitchensis (assembly GCA_010110895.2). Taxonomy (NCBI): domain Eukaryota; kingdom Viridiplantae; phylum Streptophyta; class Pinopsida; order Pinales; family Pinaceae; genus Picea; species Picea sitchensis. The sequence goes on from SNQJ01S0007210.1 coordinate 112,570, forward strand.
ATAAAATATCTCGATCAGAGGTCAATGATGAAAACCCACTGTCAAAAGTGAGGAAACTTGCCATTGAGGCATGCAAGTTTCAAGGTACCAAACAATTTCTAAGTCTTGTTTCCGGATAATGAGTTGGAGTCGATGGAACAAAACTTGTCACAGGAGGGCCTTGATGTATCCCCCATTAATGACATGAAATGAGTAACAAATTTTGAAGGTGAAACAGAGTATGATATCAGTTGAATTGGACATAGGGAAGGTCGACACGACGAGAATGGACAACTGCAGATCGCCGACTCAATAGAAGGTTTGGATGAACTTCTCTTGAACATATGAATGACACGACCAAAGACTTGGCAACACTGATTCAGAGACGACCCATGATATGACCTTATAGCAAGTCGAATGAGAAACAAATGGATTTCCCAAACTGGCTTCAAATAATGAATGGGGGGTGTCATGTTCAAGAGAGACACTTACTGCCAAAAAATATGAATACGAAAACACATCCCTTTCCCAAATTTTCCCCCACCATTTCTGGCGAGTACCTCTTTATTTTTATGTAAGCTTGAGGAGGATAACATATGATTGTTTATGTAAGCTCATCCTTCAGATGAGTCCCTTGGAGTATGTTTAACGAACCCTAGGAAGGAGTGGCTCGGTCCCATTACGGGTCTTTCGATGTTTGTTTAATGAGTCCAAAGATAGAAAACTCGAGGGTTTTTGATGTTTTGAGAGTTTGAAAAACACTTAAAGAGAACTCTCTCAGTTCCTTTTTTCGTAGAATAGTTCGACATGACCGAAAAAGTGATAAACTATCGCCCATTGAACATTTTGATTAGATACTTTTACGAGCGTGAACAGAACAAGGTCACTCGACAATCTTTTCGGTTTTATGGAGTGTGAAAAGAGCTTAAAGGATACTCCTTTGGGTTTGTCGTTTTCTTGTTACCATGACGAGTACGAAAAGACGGGAAAAGTATACTCAGTTGCGTTCTCATGTATTTTTGAGCGCAAGAACGAACAAAGACTGAGCTCAAAGTTTTTCTAAAAACTATAAAAAGCAGTCGTACATGTGACGAAAAAAGAAAAAACATCCGTACTCTTTCATGTGGACTTCAAAGTTGTTATATCTGCAAATAGTCACACTCATAGGGATATTAGGCAACAATATAAAAATCAACAAAAATGGTAAAAAGTAAATATAAGTGGGTAAAAGGGATTTTACCATAGTCATTGTGATTTTGCCAAGAACTTTGCCCAAAACAACTCTTTTTACCTCAAATTTCGTTGCTCGATCGCGGGAGGCACATGCGACCATTTGGTGAACCGTCTCTGTCAACTAGGTAGGCTCTTGATCTCCTATCTTTTCCATGGTTTAGTTTTTATTTTCATTGGCAATTTTCAAGGTTTTGAGTTTATTTTAGGGCCAAAATTTGCGCCCGGGCGTTCTCCCAGGCTAGTCATACGGGACTTGCGAGAATGCATGATTATCGCAAGTGGCCTCAAAGGCACCTATGAGAATCTCGCACTGTGCTAAAGGGGCACCTGCAAGGGGCGCAAAATGAAATTTCACTTTGATTTTTTCTCAATGAAAAATATGCCAAGGTTTGAAATGAGTTGCTGACTCTTCTCTTATGGTTCTTGTGCAGACATTTGACCGTCATAATGCTGGAGTGGCGAGAAAGAGAACATGAGGAAGATGATGCTATTGCCGGAAATGACCCGGGTATCGTTGCTACCCTCCAAGACTGTGGGCTTTTGAAATTCTTTTGGATTTCGGGCATGAGAGCCCAAATCAGGTTGTTGGAGTACCTGGTTCATATGTGGGACATGGACCAACAGTTGTTTCACGTGGGAGTCCACACCTTGACCCTAGATATTGAGGATATCTACTTTAAGATAGGGTTATCACGATGTGGGTACCACACTATCTTGACCAGTATCCGAGGCGGTGGACTCCCTATGAGTGAGTATTGTCGTTAGTACTGTGTCCCGGAGGCAGAAAGAAGCAAAGGCAAGGTGGCTATCTGGGGGGTCCAAGATTTGACCCTGCGAACCATCTTGTTCACCATAGCACGCATGGCTAGGAGCGTAGCTCCACACATGGCTCTCCAGAGCTACTTCCAATATTCCATAGAGTGTACAGAGCCACAAGTCTTCAACTGGTCGGATGCAGTTCTTCGTAGTATGAAGAGGTAGTTGACAAAATGCAAGAAGGGTGACTTGAAGAATTTCGGGTATGGATCATTTTTGGTGTCCTTCTTTATTGAGAGGGTTCCATTACTGATATTACAGGTTGAGTGGGGTTTACTGAACACATAGGATCTGAGGATGCTGAGGTGGTGCAACCTCATGGCCCGACACATAGCTGGGCCTATCATTAAAAACAATGATTCATTCTTTGACTAATTGTGACCACAGATGATGATGGTTGATGATTACACCTACGTCGGATTGGAATTCTGAGGGGATCTGGATTTAGCCCTAATTGAGGATTCTTAGTGGGGTGACCTAGGTAAGAAGTACAGATTTTGTTCTTTTAAATGTTTTTGTAATTTTTTTCATAAAAAATGTTTTTATGTTTGTCCAAGAACTAATCAAAAATATCTTTTCGATGACACAGATGTGGGGCCATACCGACCTCCAGGCACGTCTCCTATTGAGCGACGAGGAGAGGCGACTCCAGTGGTGCGATGGGATGTTGAAGACTATGAGGCAGTGGAGCAAAACTTGGAGGGGTTGACTGTTGACATTCCATACATGACTATCGGGGAGATCCCTCGGTGTTATTAGTGCCATACTGTGGGCGTGTCAGAGTCTATTGGCCTATTGCTTCATAGGGTTGCCCAAGCAGTCATGTGTTATCGTGAGAATCACCCATGATGCTACTTTGTAGAAGCTATGAGCTTCAGATTTTCAAATTTTGGCCCTTGGACAGAAACTTTTTGTAAAAACTTTTGATCATTATATACATATATACGACTTCTACCGTCTTATCTTGTGTTGTGTTATACATGTGATGTGAGTGGTTTATAAATGGCCCAAATGCCTGTCAAATACATAGTTAGCTAATGCATCAGTTAATGTATTTAGACATCTAGGAATATGCTGATACTCAATATAATCGAAATAACGTTCCAAGAGGCGAATTCATAAATATACCCGTAATAAAGTAGGACTTCGAATAGAATAGACATTACTTAACTGTAGTACTACTAGCTGCGAATCAAGTCGTACAAGCAAGTGACAGATACTAAGCAAAATAGCATCAATCAATAATTCGATAACGACACTATAATCTACAATATTGTTGATTGCATGGCTGAGACACACACCTCGTAGAGTGATAAGTTCATTTGTAGGGGTGTAAATTTCCCAAGCAACATAAGCAAGGTTCTGAGTACTACGACTAGCGCCATCAACGAAGCCAATGTGGGGTAGAGAAGACTCCAACATCCGGAAACCAAACACAAGGCAACATAAGGGCAAAGACCAGATAATGAAAAAACATACTATAGTAACACACAAGAAGTATGATACAATAAAATACAAGTACTCATGCACAGGTGGTCTTAGGCATAGTACTTCTTTAAGTACAACCCATTTATGGGTTCACTCAAAGGGATACCATCGTAATCTACTAACTCATAAGCTCCTTTCTCCAAAACTAGTCTAACAATATAAGGACCTCGGAACATAGCTTCAAATTTTCCAGCCCCTAGCACATCCTAATCTTGTTCGTAAAGGCGAACCAGATCACCTTCAGAGAAAACGCGAGGCTTGACATGTTTGTTGTATTGGGCTTCTATGACTAGGGTGGCATCACAACGAGTTTTGTCTAATCGCATGAGATACAACAGACGTTCTTCTTCGACAGAAGTGTTTGGTAGGAGTTCGACGACTAGTTTTAGGGAGGGTATCTCACATTCAATCAGTAGGATGGCTTCTAGACCATAGAGTAACCAGAATGGTGTAAACCCGGTAGCAGACTTAACGGATGTCCGGTAAGCCCACAATGCTGAAAACAACATCGTGTGCCAACTTGTTTTGTGAATCCCTATCATTTGTCGAAGCATGGTAATGAGGACTTTGTTAATTTCTTCGACTTGGTCGTTGGCTTGTGGGTAATAGGGTGTTGAGTTTTCATGGTGAAGACCCAAATTTTCAGTGAGTTCAGACATCATGAAGTTTCTAAAGTGGCTACTGTGATCAGTGACGATAGCCTGAGGAACACCAAAACAATCTATGATGTGATTGAATATGAATAATTCTGTGGTATTTCCGTTATTGTCAAATGTCGACATCTCCTCGGCCCATTTCGTAAAATAATCTACGGCTACAATAATGTATCCATGCCCCCCGGTCGAGTGGGGGTGACATGTCATGAAATCGATACCTCATTTCACAAAAGGGCCAATGGAGACCACAGGGTGAAGAGGAGCAGGATGTGACCGTATTTTGTGATTGTAGGTCTGGCAAGGATGGCATTTTTGGACGACAATTATACAATCGTTAAATAAAGAAGGCCAAAAATACCCTGCTCATAAGATCTTTTGGGCAGTAGCATACCCAGACATATGACCACCATAGGCTCCAGAATGGCAGTCATTTAAGGCTTTCTCGGCTTCATATATGGTAAAACCGACATTGGAGGAAAATGGCTTAGAGGTGTATTGGATGATCGACATGGTGCATGGAATGAGCCGGTAAGTCATCGAGATATGGCTGCATGATGTGCTTGATATCATGGAAGGCATACAACATAGTGCACTGAAAAGTTGCACCGACGTTTTTTAGACCAAAAGGAAGTTTTTGATAAGCAAAAGTGCCCCAAGGACAAATAAAATTTGTTTTGTGTTGGTCCTCAAGAACAATATTGATTTGATTATATCTGGAGAAACCATCCATCAGAGAGAAGATTTCACTTCCGGCACAATCGTCGACAATCTGGTCGATGAAGGGGGTAGGAAAGTTGTCTTTAGGACATGCCTTGTTAATATACCTATAATCAACGCACACGCAGATTGTGCCTTGTTTCTTGTCAATCGAGAAAAGATTGGAAACCCAGTCAGTGAGAGCCACCTGGTAAATAAAGCTGGATTTGAGAAGTTTCTCTACTTCAAGCTTGATAGTGACCTCTTTATGTGGGTGGACTGGATGAAGTCGTTGCCGAACGGGTTTAGCGTCTGGGTGTGTCTTAATCTCATGGATCACAATGGCGGGGTCAATACCTGACATTTCTTCATAGCTCCAGGTGAAGACGTCACAAAATTCTTTGAAAAGTGACTTGTAGGTGATGATTTCGTCAGGGGAACACGAAGGATATGCACATTTTCGACAATTTCAGGTTTTATGGATATGTCGAGAGGAATGGTGGGTGAGATATTGCTTAAGTTCCCTTCAGAAAACACATCATGTGTGGACTCGCAAATGGTGGAAATGACGACAACGATCGACGGGGTTGAGATCCATTGGTAGCTCTTGATGGTGTGTTGTTCTAGGAAGAGGATGGAACGATGATGTCCATTGTCCCAGGGGGTGTCTTCCATAACATACATAATCATCTCGTTCGTGGGAAAAATTATGCGGAAAGGATCTGGAGATAAATCACCAAGAGAGTGGGTAGACGGAGTTGCCAATTGAATGGCCTGATAGGCAGATTCGACTGGGCTCAAAGGCATTTTGTCGCCATAACGAAGATGATCGTCGGGGTTGGGTACCATCCATGGGTCATGAGACGCAGGGGTTCCATGAATAGAGGTGGAGATCAAGTTGACTGAAGCGAAAAACGGATGTGGAACATTGGGTGGTGGGATGGGGAAGGTACCCATTAATGAGGAGTCGAGGAGTCTTTAAGGAGATCCACACCGACGTTCTCGTATTCAGGGGGGGGGGTTGACAATAAACGGTATGTTTCCAATATGCACATCTGAGTTAAAGAAGGCTAATTGGTCGACAGTAATTACCTTTCCTTGATGTGGGAAATGTACAACACGAAAAATATTCGACACAACTACATGCATGGAATCAATCCATCTACGACCAAGTAGAAGGTTGTAATCGAGAGGAGCGTCAAAGACTTCCACTTCAACTTGAACTGTTTTGCCTTCTAATGTGATTGGCAATGAAGGGAGGACACTGTAAGGCTTAAAACCAAAGCCATTAAAGGCTTTGAGTGTGTTATGGGATTCAGTCAAAGAGGGAGAGCCGATGGCTTTCCAGTAGGTAATAGACATGACACACGTCGAGGCACCCTCGTCGATAACAGTTCTACAAATATTTTTGTCGGAGACAATAACTTGTATTTGGAATGTGAGTTGAGGGGATAACCTTGTAATGTGATCTTCCAAATAAAAAATTATTAAATTCGTATCCGTAGGGTCGATTCCACCAATAGCTTTCAACAGTTCCTTCTGTTGTATAGGACAACTTTGAAGGACTTCAAGGGATGACATTGTGGATGGTTCTTGGGCCAGATCTTCAACAATACTGTAGTTCTGGGCAGCACGGGCATGAGGATTGAAAGCCGATTTTTGAACGATGCCCTTTGGAGGAGGGCGAAGGACTATGTCGAGGCTTGGTCATTCGAGATGAAGAGGACTGTTGGTAGGTGGAGTCATGGGAGATGGTTGGACCAATGAAGGAGGTGTAGTATCAACCTTCTCTTTAGAGGAGGAATAATCTTTGGCTCGAGTGGTAAGTGTGATGTCTTTTTTCTTTGAATCACCTGTACATATTAAGACATAGGATGTATTGGAGGGGGATGGTTGGTCATGAATGACCAATTGGGCCTGTTGTTGAGAAGGGAAGGGTTGTGACAATACGGTCGGAGTGGGTGGTTTCGTGGTCCCTTGAAGGAACTTAATAACCTCGGCTCGTCGTGGACAATCCTTAGTGTAGTGATCATCACCACAGATAAGACAAGGGTATCGGGGTTTGCACTTATCCCTATCATCAAAAAGTGGTGTTTTGGTTCTCTCTGCTTGCGAATTATTTTTTTCCTCTTATTCTTACCCTTTCCCTTTCTGGATTTGTTTTCACCGGTGGGGGTAGATTGAACAACAATTACCTCGGAAGTCTTGCCGGTGGGAGGGGTAGGAGACGAAGCATTTTGAACATTAGAAGAAATGGGTTTGGGGTTGTTGCTAGAGGTTTGGGCGTAATTTGGTTGGGCATCGAAAGTGACAATCGCACCGTCAGCTACATGAGAAGAAAAAGGAGTAGTTGAAGTTGTGGAAGTAGAAGGACGAGGTGCATCAGGGAGTAAGTCGTAAATAGTACCCATTTGTGAGTAAATGAGGTCAAGGTATTGAGCATGACTAATGGCCTGTTCTTCCACGACAACTCCACCCATGGAAATGTCACGACCAATGTCGTTCATGAATGATTTCGTGAACCACTCTGCCAACAACTGATCGAGAAGTTCGAGTTTGATGAGACGTCGTCTCCGTCACCACTCATGAATGTGATTAGAGATATGAGTGGCTTTGGTTTGTTTAAAAGAACTCAAAATCTCGGTCCCCGTTTCATAGCGGATCGGTGACTGGTAGTGGGTGAGGAAAGATATAGTGAGGGTGTTGAAGTCAGCAAAGAAACCTCATGGTAATTCTATATACTAGTTCGCGGCAGAGCCCGTGAGGGTTCGTTGAAAAAGGCGTAAACGAATAGAGTCATCCATCAAGGAGTTGGATGAGCACCAAAGGTGAAAAGTCATTACGTGATTGTTCGGGTCGTCTCCCAGTTTGCCATCGAATTTAGGAATGTCAGATGGTAGTTTGGCCGGTATGGCGGGCCATTGGGGAGAGTGACAGATCAGATCATTTAAAATCATCGATAGATCTGGGAGGTCCAAGGTGGCTAAGAAAGGTAACTGTCTATTCACATGCGGGTACTGGTGGCTTTCGGGAGGGAGTCCCATTGGCAAACCAGTGGGACCATAAGAAGTCTGCATATAATGCAAAGATCCAGGAAGATTTGGTGGCTTTTGTGGAGGCAAGTAACTCATGGGATTGTACCCTTGAACAGGGGCGTGGGGTTGAGCATTCGAGCCCCAAATAGGATTAGATGTACCTGGATATGGTTGGCCTATACTAGGGGGTATAACGGATGTAGCTTGAGGCTATTTCCCTCTAGTCGATTGAGGATTATGTTGTATCAGATGGTTCCAATATTGGGCCAATGATGGAGGTATATTCTGTTCATAGGGTGGGGTCAGTGGGGGTTGTCCTCCAATCGGGGGTTGTGTTCCAATTGGGATTTTCCTTGCAATGGGGGGTTGAGGTTGGCCTCCTTGGTGAAATTTTCCACCAATAGGAATCTGGTAATTTGGTGTGAATGATGGAGTGATACCACTAGGATCAGTGCCTTCTATAGAGGATGGAAAGGGTCCTCTGAAAGGGGGCGGAGGAAGTGTCGGAATGAAACCAGGAGGAGAGTGCCCAGAAGGAGTGGGGACACTAGGAGTTCCAGATGTGATTTACGTAGGAGCGGGGATAGAGGCATTCAACGCACGGTATCTAGGTGGAAGTTTTGGGGTGAATCTAGGTGAAAGTGGTGTGCCAATGGGGGCTTGGCTAGCCACGGTAATCCCTGTGTGAAGACTCGTAGTATCCATGTAATGGACCATTTGTAAAGGGAGAGTCAAGATGTGGTCAGCTTGTGGAGCTTCTGTACAAGGAAAATAATAAGTAGTAGTGAAAGGTACTGCATCTGGATCAAATGTTTCGGGTAGCGCAGGTGAGACGGTGATATCAACTCTTGCTCCTGAGCCAAAGAGATCCCATCTAAAAACGCCAGTAGGCCAAAAAGGATCTTGACCCTCAGGTCCTGGGAAAGGTCCAGTCGGTGATCCAGAAGACAAAACAACCAAGTCTCCAGAAGAATTCACTCGCATAATATGTCTCTCAGAGTCGGAATGAAGTTGAAAGTCCTCTCGAGAATTGGTAATTCGGAACCGTTCTAGAGAGTCAGTTCTTTCCACTTGAGGAGTGGTAACGTCTTGGACTTCACTCTGTTGAGGAGAGCCCTTCGGTGAGTTGGTAGGCAAGGGTTGAGAACCTTCCAGATTTTTTGGGGGTAAGCCTTGCATTCTACGTGAACAACGTGGAGGGTCAATTGTGAACGAGTTAAAAACCTACAAAGAAAATACTATGGTCAACTTGGGTAAACAAACAACGTGCGCTAGTAAAAAATCTAGGAAGAAAAACCAAGAAAACAAGACCTTCTAATTTCGAAGTCACTAGTTGGTGATGAAATCCAACGTCGCAACAACGAGACGAGAAGGGCCTGGGCTAGGGTGGAAAAGTTACATTGACGACCTGCTTAACGAACTTACACCTTGGTGCAAGCTCCCACAGATAATTGTGGGTATACCCTCCAAGGAGCACGAGTGAGTTTGGCCAACGTCGATTCTAGGTAACGTGAATACTTGACCCTTCACAGTCACCTTGTGTAAGACCCTAAGAAGATAGGCCACTAAGGTTACCACAAACAACAATAAAGCCCTGGGGAACAGTCGACAGTCTGATCCACATGCAAGGGCAGGGTATCTAGCCCGACATTAGCTTGAGAGGCTTCCACTCATCATTGTGGGTATACCTTCAAGTGACCCCCATAATACATGCAATCTCTACACTAATATCAATAAAGCAAGGTGAGTAACTCTGTCAATATCAATGCGAGCTCGGGTTTGACCCTTGTGTGAGAAGGGCTTCCTAGGACAAAATGTTGCAAATGGAATTTGACACTCCTTACCACAAGATTTTATTGTGTGTTTTGTGCTTTGGAGAGTGTATCTCTCTGCTTATTCCAAATCTCTAGCCTAGGTAATGTTGGTGTAATAGAGTCCTAGAAAAGAGTTACTAGTTAAATTTTAAGAATTTGCGCGATATTATTAAAGACTATTGTTACTCAAAGGAGACGGAAATGAAACCGATGTGGTGTGAGACTCTGACCCAACAATGCATAGATAGGAATGAAAGATATCAATTTTTGTTCGATGAATCCTATTCATAGGAGGGAAAGAGGAGTTTTCTAGAACAACTTGAACTATGATATAGGATCTTCTTTGAAATGCAATATCAACGAATCATGACCAATGCCAATTCTCTAATCGTTCTATTTCAACAATCGAATGCCTATATTTTCCAAATAAAAAATTTCTTTAAAAAGAAAAATGTTTTTTAATTTTTAATAGAAACCACACAATAGTGGTGGAACTAAGAAAAACCAAGAAGTAATGAAAAGAAATATTCAAAAAACCCAAACCAATCTTTCAATGAAGACAAAAATAACAAGCAGACAAGACTAGTCTATTCAAATGCATGCGGACAACAATTTTCCAAGTAATGAGCAATTGAGAAAGACAATTAATCCCAACTTTTAAACCGATCATCGGCTCCCAACCAAACAAGCACTCGGATTTCAGGACCAGAGATTATATCATTGTTAAGAAAAGGTCAAGAGATAATAGTTGAGAAAAAATGAACAAGAAGAGATTTTGATTTCCGAAGAGCAATCATTCAAAAAATCCGAAGTCAAGAAACAATCAATCAGTGGCCCAAGAAGTTCTTTTCAGACACAGATACAAATCTGGGCATCTGAGCATACAAGAAACCTTAATCCCAAAATTTTGCAAATGGTTTCGTAGGCAGGCAGTGGTGTACAGTGCGAGAATGGAGCATTCTCGCAGGCCGGTCACAAGCAGAGTGCGAGAGGTTTGCACTGGACTGAAAAGCAGGGTGCGAACTCTAGGGGTTCTCACAGGCTACAGAAGGGTTCAATGCACGAATGCCTAAAACTAAGCAAAATTTGGAAAAAAGACAATTTTTTTAAGGAACCTCTGGACCTAGAGAGTCTATCAAGGTCTCCTCAAGACTCAGAGATTGATAGAGATGAAAACATGGTAAGGTAAGAGAAAATGGCCAAGGAAAAACCCCAAAAACCACTAAAAAATGGGTTGCATCCCTAGTGGAGTTGCCAATTTTGTTATTGGACTAATTAGTAGGTGCAGACACTAACAGATCTCCCTAGACCCACCTGGATCTAGAAAAAAATAGGACAGGACATGACTCTTCCCCTAAGTTGTAATGATTGAATCTATTAATAGGAAGGAATAAGAGACATACCTTTATATCACTTCCTTAAGTCTCTGTTGTTCCCGCTTCACTCCGGTGCTCTCGTGAAGTCAAGTCTAAGACAACACAAACCAACCAAAGTGAATATGGCAAAGTATATTCAATGTCAACCAATGCATATGATCAAGGAATTACATAATAAAGTAAGAATGACTTTATGTGAAAGGGACATGCCACTGTATCATATTAATCGAAAGTAGAAGATACAACTTGATCGCCTTGATGTTGCAAGCTTCCTTTTAGTGACCCTTGGTTCCAACACACACACTTTCTCTGTATTTTCTTGAATAAGATCCAATTACTCTCAATAGACCAACTAGAGTCTTCGAGCTTCTGTCAAAGCAGTGTTCTTCACACAATTCTTTCACCAATTCTTTATTTAATCTTGCTTAACCTTTTCCATGAGAAACCTTTCAATATATAGGAGAAGGAGAGATAGTTACATGGATGAGGATGATCCCATCAAATCTGAGAAGTCAGTAAAATCACAACCATACGAATGCCAACACATTTTCTAGAAGATTCCATTCTAGAACCCTTGAGACCTCTTCTCCTTTCCAAGCTTAAAAACATGTTCTCACCCTGTGTATGGAGCAAACTGCGAGAAGTTCGCACCCTAAGTGTAGGTGGCCTGCGAGAATGAGGGATTCTCTCACCCTAGGCCATAGGTAGCCTGCAAACTCACTTTAAAAACATGTTTTTGGAAGGACACAAGGGTCACTTTTCTCAGATAAAAAGTCCTTGTTGGGAACCTGAATACACCATTGTTAAGATATCACCAAGATGACCAAAATTCCCCCCAAAGTATGAGGCCAGAATCAGTGACAACCGAAATACTTTGTAAACTGCGTGTGTGTGTCGGAAACCAGGAGTGCACCTAGTTAGAAACCTGCAAACAACCAAGCATCTGTAGAATATAATACCAGTTTTGAGGTAGACATTCCCATACTCAGATCACAGACGGATGACATCATGAACATAGGTCATGGCCACCAATCATACACTGTGGATCCATGCCATCAAAAATACTGCATAGCCTCCAGGAATACACTGTGGATCTATACGAGAAGACTCAAATTAGGACGAAATATCCACATGACATACAAAATGGATCTATGTGTCGATGCTAATCATACATACTCCATCGCAACCTAGACCAAAAAGATGAAACCCAGGGTCTTCAATCCCATCATCTGAATGTACGAATCTAACCATGTGATTACATGCGCTGAAGTCGATCATGGTAGGAACCACTTTATTACCGATCATTGATCAGAGGTCAATGATGAAAACCCACTGTCAAAAGCGAGAAAACTTGCCATTGAGGCATACAAGTTTCAAGGTACCAAACAATTTATAAGTCTTGTTTCCGGATAATGAGTTGGAGTCGACGGAACAAAACTCATCACANGATATCAGTTGAATTGGACACAGGGAAGGCCGACACAACGAGAATGGACAACTGCAGATAGCTGACTCAATAGCAGGTTTTGATGAACTTTTCTTGAACATATGAATGACACGACCAAAGACTTGGCAGCACTGACTCAGAGATGATCCAAGATATGACCTTTTAGCAAGTCGAATGAGAGACAAATGGATTTCCCAAAATGGATTCAAATAATGAATGGGGGGTGTCATGTTCAAGAGTGACACTTACTGCCAAAAAATATGAATACGAAAACACATCGGTTTCCCAAATTTTTCCCCACCATTTCTGGTGAGTACCTCTTTATTTTTAGGCAAGCTTGAGGAGGATAACATATGCTTGTTGATGTAAGCTCATCCTTCGGATGAGTCCCTCGGAGTATGTTTAATGAACCCTAGGAAGGAGTGGCTCGGTCCCATTACAGGTCTTTCGATGTTTGTTTAACGAGTCCAAAGATAGAAAACTCGAGGGTTTTCCATGTTTTGAGAGTCTGAAAAACACTTAAAGAGAACTCTCTTAGTTCCTTTTTCGTAGAATAGTTTGACAGGACCGAAAAAGTGATAAACTATCGCCCATCGAACGTTTTGTTCAGATACTTTTACGAGCGTGAACAAAACAAGGTCGCTCGACAATCTTTTCGGTTTTATGGAGTGTGAAAAGAGCTTAAAGGATACTGCTTTGGGTTCATCCTTTTCGTGTTACCATGATGAGTACGAAAATATGGGAAAAGTATACTCGGTTGCGTTCTCATGTATTTTCGAGCGTGAGAACGAACGAAGACTGAGCTCAAAGTTTTTCTAAAAACTATAAAAGCAGTCGTACATGCGACGAAAAAAGAGAAAACATCCGTACTCTTTCGTGTGGACTTCAAAGTCATTATATATGCAAAAATTCACACTCATAGGGCTATTAGGAAACAATATAAAAATCAACAAAAATGGTAAAAAGTAAATATAAGTGGGTAAAAGGGCTTTTACCATAGTCATTGTGATTTTGCCAAGAACTTTGCCCAAAACAACTCTTTTTACCTCAAATTTCATTACTCGATTGCGGGAGGCATAGGCGACCATTTGGAAAACCGTCCCCATCAACGAGGTAGGCTCTTGATCTCCTATCTTTTCCATGGTTTAGTTTTTATTTTCATTGGCAATTTTCAAGGTTTTGGGTTTATTTTAGGGCCAAAACCTTGGCCCGGGCATTCTCGTAGGTTAGTCATACGGGACCTGCGAGAATGCATGATTCTCAAAGGTGGCCTCAAAGGCACCTGCGAGAATCTTGCACTGTGCTAAAGGGGCACTTGTGAGGGGCGCAAAATGAAATTTCACTTTGATTTTTGCTCAATGAAAAATATGCCAAGGTTTGAAATGAGTTGCTGACTCTTCTCTTATGGTTCTTGTGTAGGCATTTGACCATCATAATGCTGGAGTGGCGAGAAATAGAACATGAGGAATATGATGCTATTTCCAGGAATGACCCGGGTACCATTGCTGCCCTCCGAGACTATGCGATTTTGAAATTCTTCTGGATTCCGGGCATGAGAGCCCAAATCAGGTTGTTGGAGTACCTGGTTCATATGTGGGACGTGGACCAACAACTTTTTCATATGGGAGTCCACACCTTGACCCTAGATATTGAGGATATCTACTTTAAGACAGGGTTATCATGACGTGGGTACCAGGCTAGCTTGACTGGTAGCCGAGGCGGTGGAGTCCCTATGAGTGAGTATTGTCGTCAGTACTGTGTCCTGGAGGTAGAAAGAAGCAAAGGCGAGGTGGCTATCTGGGGGGTCCAAGAATTGACCCTGTGAACCTTCTTGTTCACCATAGCACGCATGGCTAGGAGCGTATATCCACACATGGCTCTCTAGAGCTACTTCCAATATGCCATAGAGTGTACAGAGCCACGAGTCTTCAATTGGTTGGATGCAGTTCTCCGCAGTATGAAGAGGCAGTTGACAAAATGCAAGAAGGGTGACCTGAAGCAATTCAGGTACGGATCACTTTTGGTGTCCTTCTTTCTTGAGAGGGGTCCATTACTGAGATTACAGGTTGAGTGGGGTTTACCAGCCCCACAAGATCTGAGGATGCTGAGGTGGTGCAACCTCATGGCCCGACACATAGCTGGGCCTATCATTAAATACAATGATTCATTCTTTGACTGATTGCGACCATAGATGCTGATGGTTGATGACTATGCCTACGCCGGATTAGACTTCCAAGGGGATACAGATTTAGCCCTACTTGAGGATGCTCAGTAGGGTGACCTAGGTAAGAAGTACACATTTTGTTCTTTTAAATGTTTTT
>SNQJ01S0007210.1:131257-149814 GCA_010110895.2 Picea sitchensis
TCTCTGCTTGCGAATTATTTTTTTCCTCCTTATTCTTACCCTTTCCCTTTCTGGATTTGTTTTTACCGGTGGGGGTAGATTGAACAGCATTTACCTCAGAAGTCTTGCTGGTGGGAGGGTAGGAGATGGAGCATTTTGACCATTAGAAGAAATGGGTTTGGGGTTGTTGCTAGAGGTTTGGGTGAAATTTGGTTGGGCATGGAAAGTGCTAATCACACCGTCAGCTACATGGGAAGCAGAAGGAGTAGTTGAAGTGGCGGAAGTAGAAGGACGAGGTGCATCAGGGAGTAAGTCGTAAATAGTACCCGTTTGTGAGTAAACGAGGTCAAGGTATTGAGCACGACTAATGGCCTGTTCTTCTGTGACAACTCCACCCATGGAAATGTCACGACTGATGTTGTTCATGAATGATTTCGTGAACCACTCTGCCAGCAACTGATCGGAAAGTTCGAGTTTGATGAGACGTCGTCTCCGTCACCACTCATGAATGTGATCAGAGATATGAGTGGATTTGGTTTGTTTAAAAGAACTCAAAATCTCGATCCCTGTTTCATAGCGGGTCGGTAACTGGTAGTGGGTGAGGAAAGCCATAATGAGGGTATTGAAGTCGACAAAGAAACCTCGTGGTAATTCTATATACCACTTCGTGGTGGAGCCCATGAGGGTTCATTGAAAAAGGCATAAATGAATAGAGTCATCCATCAAGGAGTTGGATGAGCACCAAAGGTGAAAAGTCATTATGTGATTGTTCGGGTCCTCTCTCGGATTGCCATCGAATTTAGGAATGTCAGATGGTAGTTTGGCCAGTATGGCGGGCCATTGGGGAGAGTGACGAATCGGATCATTTAAAATCCTCGACAGATCCAGGAGGTCCAAGGTGGCTAAGAAAGGTAACTATCTATTCACATGTGGGTACTGGTGGCTTTCGAGAGGGAGTCCCGTCGGCAAACCAGTGGGACCATAAGTAGTCTGCATATAATGTGAAGATCTAGGAATATTCAGTGGTTGTTGTGGAGGCAAGTAACTCATGGGATTTTACCCTTGAATAGGGGCGTGGGGTTGAGCATTCGAGCCCCAAATAGGATTAGATGTACTTGGATATGGTTGGCCTATACTAGGGGGTATAACGGATGTAGCTTGAGGCTGTTTCCCGCCAGTCGATTGAGGATTATGTTGTATCATATGGTTCCAATACTGGGCCAAGGATGGAGGTATGTTATATCCATAGGGTGGGGTCAGTGGGGGTTGTCTTCCAATCAGGAGTTGTGTTCCAATTGGGATTTTCCCTGCAAGGGGGGGTTGAGTTGGCCCTCCTTGGTGAAATTGTCCACCAACAGGAATATGGTAATTTGGTGTGAATGACAGAGTGGTGCCACTAGGATTAGTGCCTTCTATAGAGGATGGAAAAGGTCCTCTGAAAGGGGGCGGAGGAAGTGTCGGAATGAAACCAGGAGGAGAGTGCCCATAAGGAGTGGGGCCACCAGAAGTTTCGGATGTGATTTGTGTAGGAGCGGGGATAGAGGCATTCAATGCACGGTATCTGGGTGGAAGTGTTGGGGTGGCTCTGGGCAAAAGCGATGTGCCAATGGGGGCTTGACTAGCTACAGTAATCCTGGTGTGAAGACTCATAGTATTCGTGTAATGGATCATTTGTAAAGGGAGAGTCAAGATGTGGTCAGCTCGCGGAGCTTCTGTACCAGGAAAATAATAAGCAGTAGTGAAAGGTACTCCGTCTGGATCAAATGTTTTGGGTAGCGTAGGTGAGACAGTGATATCAACGCCTGCTCCTGAGCCAAAGAGATCCCGTCTAAAAATGCCAGTAGTCCAAAAATGATATTGACCCTCAGGTCCCGGGAAAAGTCCAGTCGGTGATCCAGAAGACAAAACAACCAAGTCTCCAAAAGAATTCACTCGCATAATATGTCTCTCAGAGTCGGGATGAAGTCGAAAGTCCTCTCGATAATTGGTAATTTGGAACCATTCTAGAGAGTCATTTCTTTCCACTTGAGGAGTGGTAACGTCTTGGACTTCACTTTGTTGAGGAGTCCTCTAGTGAGTTGGTAGGCAAGGGTCGAGAACCTTCCAGATTTTCTGGGGGTAAGCCTTGCATTCTACGTGAATGACGTGGAGGGTCAATTGTGAACGAGTTAAAAACTTACGAAGAAAATCCTATGGTCAACTTGGGTAAACAAACAACATGCGCTAGTAAAAAATCTAGGAAGCAAAACCAAGCAAACAAGACCTTGTAATTCCGAAGTCACTAGTTGGTGATGAAATCCAACGTCGCAACAATGAGATGAGAAGGGGCTGGGCTAGGGTGGAAAAGTTACGTTGATGACCTGCTTAATGGACTTACACCTTGGTGCAAGCTCTCACACATAGTTGTGGGTATACCCTCCAAGGAGCCCGAGTGAGTTTGGCCAACGTCGATTCCAGGTACCATGAAGACTTGCCCCTTCACAGTAACCTTGTGTAAGACCCTAAGAAGATAGGCCACTAAGGTTACCACCAACAACAATAAATCCTGGGGGGACAGTTGACAGTCCGATCCACACGCAAGGGCAGGGTATCTAGCCCGACATCAAATCGAGAGGCTTCCACTCATCATGTTGGGTATACCTTCAAGTGACCCTTGTAATATGTGAAATCTCTACACCGATATCAACAAAGCAGGGTGAGTAACTTTGTCAATATCAATGCGACCTTAGGTTTGACCCTTGTATGAGAAGGGCTTCCCAGGACAAAATGTTGCAAATGGAATTTGACACTCCTTACCACAAGATGCTATTGTGTGTTTTTTGCTTTGGAGAGTGTATCTCTTTGCTTATTCCAAAGCTCTAGCCTAGGTAATGTTGGTGTAATAGAGTCCTAGAAAAGAGTTACTAGTTAAATTTTAAAAAATTACGCGATGTTATTAAAGGCTGTTGTTACTCAAAGGAGACGGAAATGAAACCGATGTGGTGTGAGACTCTGACCCAACAATGCATAGATAGGAATGAAAGATATCAATTTTTGTTCGATGAATCCTATTTACAGGTGGGAAAGAGGAGTTTTCTATAACAACTTGAACTACGATATAGGATCTTCTTTGAAATGCAATATCAACGAATCATGACCAATGCCAATTCTCTATTCGTTCTATTTCAACAATTGAATGCCTATATTTACCAAATAAAAAATTTCTTTAAAAAGAAAAATGTTTTTAAATTTTTAATAGAAACCACACAACAGTGGCGGAATTAAGAAAAACCAACAAGTAATGAAAAGAAATATACAAAAAACCCAAACCAATCTTTCAATGAAGACAAAAATAAAAAGTAGAGAAGACTAGTCTTTTCAAATGCACGAGGACAACAATTTTCCAAGTAATGAACAATTGAGAAAGACAATTAATCCCAACTTTTAAACCGATCACCGGCTCCCAACCAAACAAGCACTCGGATTTCAGGACCAGAGATTATATCATTGTTAAGAAAAGGTCAAGAGATAATAGTTGAGAAAAAATGAACAAGAAGAGCTTTCGATTCCCGAAGACTAATCATTCAAAAAATCCGAAGTCAATAAACAATCAATTAGTGGCCCAAGAAGTTCTCTTCATACACACATACAAATTTGGGCATCTGAGCATACAAGAAACCTTAATCCCAAAATTTTGCAAATGGGTTCGCAGGTAGGCAGTGGTGTACAGTGCGAGAATGGAGCATTCTCGTAGGCTGGTCAAAAGCAGAGTACGAGAGGTTCACACTGGACTGAAAAGTAGGGTGAGAACTCTAGGGGTTCTCACAGGCTACAGAAGGGTTCAGTGCGATAATGCCTGAAACGAAGCAAAATTTGGAAAAAAGACAAAATTTTTGAAGGAACCTCTGGACCCAGAGAGTCTGTCAGGGTCTCCTCAAGACTCAAAGATTGATACAAATGAAAAAAAGGTAAGGTAAGAGAAAATGGCCAAGGAAAAACACCAAAAACCACTAAAAAATGGGTTGCATCCCCAGTGGAGTTGCCAATTTTGTTATCGGACTAATTGGTAGGTGCGGACACTAACAGATCTCCCTAGACCCACCTGGATCTAGAACAAAATAGGATAGGACATGACTCTTCCCCTAAGTTGTAATCATTGAATCTAGTAATAGGAAGGAATAAGAGACATACCTTTATATCGCTTCCTTAAGTCTCTGTTGTTCCCACTTCGCTCCGATGCTCTCATGAAGTCAAGTCCAAGACAACACAAACCAACCAAAGTGAAGATGGAAAAGTATATTCAATGTCAACTTATGCATATGATCAAGGAATTATACAATAAAGTAAAAATGACTTTATGTGAAAGGGACATGCCGCTGTATCATATTAATTGAAAGTAGAAGATACAACCTGATTGCCTTGATGTTGCAAGCTTCCTTTTAGTGACCCTTGGTTCCAACACACAGAGTTGCTCTATATTTGCATGAAGAAGATCCAATTCCTCTTGATAGACCAACTAGAGTCTTCAAGCTTCTGTCAAAGCAGGTTTCTTCGCCAACTTCAACACCCTCGCTATGGCTTTCCTCACCCACTACCAGTTACCGATCCTCTATGAAACAGGGACTGATATTTTGAGTTCTTTTAAACAAACCAAAGCCACTCATATCTCCGATCACATTCATGAGTGGCGACGAAGACGACGTCTCATCAAACTCGAACTTCCCGATCAGTTGCTCGCGGATTGGTTCATGAAATCATTCGTGAATGACATTGGTCGTGACATCACCATGGGTGGAGTTGTCATGAAAGAATAAGCCATTAGTCTTGCTCAATACCTTGACCTCGTTTACTCACAAACAAGTACTTTTTACGACTTACTCCCTGATGCACCTTGTCCTTCTACTTCCGCCACTTCAACTACTCCTGCTGCTTCTCACGCAGCTGATGGTGTGATTGACACTTTCCATGCCCAACCACATTCTACCCAAACCTCTAGCAACAACCCAAACCCATTTCTTCTAATGTTCAAAATGCTCTGTCTCCTACCCGTCCCACTGGCAAGACTTCTGAGGTAAATGTTGTTCAATCTACCCCCACCGGTAAAAACAAATCCAGAAAGGGAAAGGGTGAGAATAAGGAGGAAAAAAATAATACGCAAGCAAAGAGAACCAAAACACAACCTGTTGATGATAGGGATAAGCGCAAACCCCAATACCCTTGTCTTATCTGTGGTGATGATCACTACACTAAGGATTGTCCATGATGAGTCGAGGTTACTAAGTTCCTTCAAGGGACCACGAAACCACCCACTCCGACCGTATTGTCACAACCCTTCCCTTCTCAACAACAGGCCCAATTGGTCATTCATGACCAACCATCCCCCTCCAATACATCCTATGTCTTAATGTGTACAAGTGATTCAAAGAAAAACGACATCACACTTACCACTCAAGCCAAAGATTATTCCTCTTCTAAAGAGAAGGTTGATGCTACACCTCCTTCATTGGTCCAACCATCTCCCACAACTCCACCTACCAATGGTCCTCTTCATATCGAATGATTAAGCCTCGACACAGTCCTTCGCCCTCCTCCAAAGGGCATCATTCAAAAATCATCTTTCAATCCTCATGCCCGTGCTGCCCAGAACTACAGTATTGTTGAAGATTTGGCCCAAGCACCATCCGCGATGTCAACCCTTGAAGTCCTTCAAAGTTGTCCTATACAACAAAAGGCACTGTTGAAATCTATCGGGGGAATCGATCCTATGGATACGAATTTAATAATTTTTGACTTGGAAGATCACATTCCAAGGTTACCCCCTCAACTCGCATTCCAAATACAAGTTATTGTCTCCGAAAAAAACATTTGTAGAACTATTATCGACGAGGGTGCCTCGATGTGTGTCATGTCTATTACCTGCTGGAAAGCCATCGACTCTCCCTCTTTGAATGAATCCCATAACACACATAAAGCCTTTAATGGCTCCAGTTTTAAGCCTTACGATGTCCTCCCTTCATTTCCAATCACGTTAGAAGGCAAAATAGTCCAAGTTGAAGTGGAAGTCTTTGACGCTCCTTTCAATTACAACCTTCTACTTGGCCATAGCTGGATTGATTCCATGTGCACAGTTGTGTCGACTCTTTTTCATGTTGTACATTTCCCACATCAAGGAAAGGTAATTACCGTCGACAAATTAGCCTTCTTTAACTCGGATGCACGTACTGGCAACATACCGTTTATTGCCAAACCCCCCCCGGATATGAGAATGTCGGTGTGGGTCTCCTTAAAGACTCCTCATTAATGGGTACCTTCCCCATCCCACCACCCGATGTTCCACATCCATCTATCGCTTCAATCAACATGATCTCCACCTCTATTCACAAAACCCTTGCATCTCACGAGCCATGGATGGTACCCAACCTCGACGATCATCTTCGTTACGGTGATGAAATGCCTTTGAGTCCAGTCGAATCCGCCTATCAGGCAATTCAATCGGTAACTTCGTCTACCCCCTCTCTTGGTGATTTATCTCCAGATCCTTTCCATGTCATTTTTCCCACGGACGAGATGATTATGTCTGTTATCGAAGACATCCCCTGGGATAATGGACATCATCGTTCCATCCTCTTCCTGGAACAACACACCATCGAGAGCAACCAACGGATCTCGACCCCATCAACCGTTGTCATCATTTCCACCGTTCCCAAGTCCCCACACGATGTGTTTTCCGAAGGGAACTTAAGCAATATATCACCCACCATTCCCCTTGACATATCCATAAAACCTGGAATTGTCGAAAATGTGCATATCGGAGCTTCGTGTTCGCCTGACGAAATCGTCACCTACAAGTCACTTTTCAAAGAATTTCGTGACGTCTTCACCTAGAGCTATGAAGAAATGTTGGGTATTGACCCCGCCATTGTGATACATGAGATTAAGACATACCTAGATGCTAAACCCATCCAACAATGCCTTCATCTGGTCCACCCACATAAAGGGGCCGCTATTAAGCTTGAAGTCGAGAAACTTCTCAAAGCCAGCTTTATTTACCTGGTGGCTCTCACTGACTGGGTTTCCAATCTTGTCTTGATCGACAAGAAACAAGGCACAATCCACGTGTGCATTGATTATAGGGATATTAACAAAGCATGTCCTAAAGACGACTTTCCTACCCCCTTCGTCGACCAGATTATCGACGATTGTGCCAGAAGTGAAATCTTCTCTTTGATGGATGGTTTCTCTGGATATAATCAAATCAATATTGTTCCTGAGGACCAACACAAAACCGCTTTTATTTGTCCTTGGGAAACTTTTTCTTATCGGAAACTTCCTTTCGGTCTAAAAAATGCCGGCGCAACTTTTCAGCACGCTATGTCGTATGCCTTCCATGATATCAATCACATCGTGCAACCATATCTCGATGACTTACCCACTCATTCCATGCACCATGTCGATCATCCAATACACCTTCGAGCCATTTTCTTCCGATGTCGGTTTTACCATATATGAAGCCGAGAAAGCCTTAAATGACTTCCATTCTGGAGCCTACGGTGGTCATATGTCTGCGTATGCTACTGCCTAGAAGATCTTATGAGCAGGGTATTTTTGGCCTTCTTTATTTAATGATTGTATAATTATCGTCCAAAAATGCCACGCTTGCCAGACCTACAATCACAAAATATGGTCACATCCTGCTCCTCTTCACCCTGTGGTCTCCGTTGGTCCTTTTTTGAAATGGGGTATCAATTTCATGACATGTCACCCCCACTCGGTCGGGGGGCATGGATACATTATTGTAGCCGTAGATTATTTTACGAAATGGGTCGAGGCGATGCCGACATTTGACAATATCGGAAAGACCACAACATTATTCATATTCAATCACATCATAACTCATTTTGGTGTTCCTTAGGCTATTGTCACCGATCACGGTAGCCACTTTAGAAACTTCATGATGTCCAAACTCACTAAAAATTTGGGTCTTCGCCATGAAAACTCAACACCCTATTACCCACAAGCCAATGGCCAAGTTAAAGAAATTAACAAAGTCCTCAGTACCATGCTTCAACCAATGATAGGGATTCGCAAAACGAGTTGGCACACGATGTTGTTTTCAACATTGTGGGCTTACTGGAAATCCGTTAAGTCTGCTACCGGGTTTACACCATTCTGGTTAGTCTATGGTCTAGAAGCCATCCTACCGATTGAATGTGAGATACCCTCCCTAAAACTAGTCGTCGAACTCCTACCAAACACTTCTGCCGAAGAAGAACGTCTGTTGTATCTCATGTGATTAGATGAAACTTGTCGTGACGCCACCCTAGTCATAGAAGCCTAATACGAAAAACATGTCAAGCCTCACATTTTCTCTGAAGGTGATCTGGTTCTCCTTTACGAACAAAATCGGGATGTGCTAGGGGCTGGAAAATTTGAAGCTATGTGGTGAGGTCCTTATATCGTTAGACGAGTTTTGGAAAAAGGAGCTTACGAGTTAGTAGATTACAATGGTATCCCTTTGAGTGAACCCAGAAATGGGTTGTACTTAAAGAAGTACTATGCCTAAGATCACCTGTGCATGAGTACTTGTATTTTATTGTATCATACTTCTTGTCTGTTACTGTAGTATGCTTTTTCGTTATCTGGTCTCTGCCCTTATGTTGCGTTATGTTTGGCTTCTATATGTTGGAGTCTTTGCTACACCACATTGGCTTCACTGATGGCGCTAGCTGTAGTACTCAGAACCTTACTTATGCTGCTTGGGCAATTTACACCCCTACAAACGAACTTATCACTCTATGAGGTGTGTGTCTCAGCTATGCGACCAATAATATTGCGAGTATAGCGTCATTATCGAATTATTGATTGATGCTATTTTTCTCGGTATTCGTCACTTGGTTGTATGACTCGGGGGCAAGACCATTCTCATCGACATTGAAGTTATCGATGCCCCACTTGATTACAATATCTTGTTCGGTCGTAGCTACATGTACGCTATGAAGGTAGTTGCCTCTTCCATCTTTCGAACCATGATGTTCCCCCATAACGAGAAGATCATTACAATTGATGAAGTTTCACATTATGAGCCTAACCCTTCTCCCAACATTGATTACATTTTTCCTCTCATCCACACTAATCATGAAGCATACCCACTCATCGAAATGGGTCCTGGAATTTTCAAAGACCCATCATTCTTAGGAACATACCATGAGGCACCACCGCTCCTTCATCCTTCCAATCAGGTATGTGTCGTATCATCCAAAGGAACTGACATTGAGAATACCCTTCCTCCCAGGGAGGCTTCTCTCATATCTGACGTCCCACTAGTCGCAGAGCCCCTCCCTCACGAGCCTCCTGCAAACTCATCGACTCCACTAGGTCACGATTTCACCTCACCCCAAGGCCATATCCCAGTTTGGGAGACAATTCTCCAAGCCATTACTCAAATATCCTTCTTTTACCCTCCACCAGGCGTACAAGCTTTCCAAGTAGTCGCAATGCTTACTCTCCCTAATATGCTATTGGCAATCCCAGTTTGGTATTTACATCCACCAGAGATGGTTCCTTAACCATCCCTTCCACCCCCAAACAGAAGGAATCCCAATGACGATTCCCATATTCACTCCCACTATACCCCCTACACCCCCACTCACTAACCTCCCTGCCACAGCTGGGGGCAGGCGAAAGAANAACTCCACTTCCCCCACGCGTCCAACCTCCTTGCACGCTATGTGAGAAAGATGGACACCCAACCAACAAATTCCCATCTCTACCTGAGTTACATAACCTAATTCAATTCAATCAAAAACCATCACCGTTTGTCACTTTAGCAAGTACTACCGCTACCTCCCCTAACGAAAGTAGCAAAGGACTTTGAACCAAATTCGCTTGCGCCATATGTTCAGAATATGGCCACTATACACACCATTTCCCAGCACTACCTCAATTCCGACAGACATTAGTAGCAGTACGCCAAAGCTTCTAGCATGAACCCAATCCAGCTACATCATCCCCACCAAATATCATTGACATCCATTATGTCACAACTTCAGTCAATGAACTTATGAGATGCCCTTGCTCTCTATGCGAATCCTTAGATAATTTCACATATCAATGTCCCATGATCATTGAATATAGGCAACGCCAAATGACCCCAATTCAAACCCCTATGCCCCCTACATAATCAATGATTAAACTTACCTCATCACTAGAGATTCTTCATGTTATCTCTCCTGAACCAGAAGCACTCCCTCTTCCTCCGTGGTTCTTGAATGACTTACACAAGGATTTACCCCCAAATCCCCCCAATTCTCCCGTTCATTTCCCCACGAAAATTTTACATCAAACTACCATTAGTACTCCTCAGTACCTCGATATTTGGTTTATGTCAAGCGAATCATCACAATCTCATTGCATCATTCCCCTCGCTTCCTCATCACCAGAGGATAACCACACAGTGATAGTTACCGATATCACTCTTTATAATCCGTTGTATTCCCGACAATTCTATTGTGACGAGGACATACTCGAGGAATTAACCACCCCTGACTACCCATGGGATGCACTACACCACAGAGCGCTCTTCTTTCCACAGGAAGCCTTCACACCTCCTAACCAACACCCCATATACACAGTTGAAACTAAGGATTTTATCCCATCAGGGCATATCGACTGGTTCAACAACCCCATCCCTGCCCCTGATGTGTTTGAAGAAGGCAACATGGCCAACATTTCCCCTACCATCAAAATCGATATTTCCATCAGAAATGGAGTTGTCGAGTAAATTACCATTGGCATTGCATGCACCCTTGAATAAATCACCGCCTATAAAGCCCTCTTCCAAGAATATTGGGATATTTTTGCCTCGTCATACATAGAGATGCCTGTCCTTGACCCCTCTATTGTCGAACATCGCATAGACACCTGGCCTGATATCACACCGGTTTGCCAAAAACAACAACTTCTACACCCATCCAAAGCAGCGGCCATTAAATCCAATATTGACAAATTACGAGCAATGGGGTTCATCTACCCCATCGCCTATACCTCATGGGTTTCCAACCCTGTACCCATTAACAAAAAATAGGGCACTATCCGTGTATGCACAGACTTTCGTGATCTCAATCATGCCTGTCCCAAAGACAACTTTCCAACGGATTTCATCGATCAAATTATCGACGACTGCACAGGCCACGAGGCTCTATCCTTCATGGACGATTTCTCTGGTTATAATCAAATCCAAATCCACCCAGTCGATCAATACAAAACCACATTCACCACCCCTTGGGGTACTTTTTCATATCGGGTCATGCCTTTTGGCCTAAAAAACGCTGGCACAACTTTCCAATGGGCTATGACATACATTTTTCACGATCTGGCTCATATCATCCTCACATACTTGGACGATCTCATAGCTCGATCCAAAAAATGCACCTAGCATCTTGATGATTTAAGGATCATCTTCCAATGGTGTCGTCAATACAACATCCATTTGAACCCCCTTAAATGTGTGTTCTACGTCACTACTGGGTGCCTCCTCGGATTCATCGTTTCCCAAAGTGGTATTACCATGGATCCTCTCAAAGTCCAGGCCATCACAAAAATTCCACCCCCCCAGAATTCACGCCAACTCCAGAGCCTACAAGGAAAAGCTAACTTTCTACGGCGATTTGTCCCGGACTATGCCACTTGAGCACATAGTTTCCTTCTCTTACTACGCCATGACATCCCATTTCACTGGGATGAACATGCCCAAAAAGCGTTCGACGATCTTAAAATGGCACTCTTTAATGCCCCTTTAATTAGTTCACCTGACTATAATCCCGATTATATCCTCTACATGTTAGCATCAACTGTCTCAGTAGCAAGAGTTCTCGTTCAAATCGTCAATGATGATCATGAGCATGTCATTTACTACATTAGTAAAAACCTCTCAAGGCCACCCTTGAAGTATAATCACGAAGAGAAACTATCCCTTGTAGTCATCCTCGCAGTCCAGAAACTACGCCATTACATTCTGCTTCACATGACTAAGGTCATAGCAGATTCCAACCCCATGCAACACTTTCTCAGTCGTCGGTAAATTGATGGAAAATTTGCCCAATGGATTGTTATCCTTTAGGAGTATGATCTCAAATTTTCAACACCCAAGAGAAAGAAAGCTCTCGTCCTCGCTGAACTTGTCACAGCCTTCCCCTCTGATACTACCAGTTCCCCCATCAATACCGACTTCCCCGATGAACATCTCTTTTATATCACTTCGGATGATCTATGGTATGATGACCTCCTCATTTACCTCCGAACCCAAAAGTTCGGTAACCACCTCTCACGAGATGATCACCGTTGTATTCACCATCAGGCCCCCTGTTATCTCCTCATCGGAGATATCTTATATCGACAAGGGGTCGACACCATACTTTGTCGATGCTTAACTATTGACGAGGCCGATAGAGTCTTGAATGATTGCCATAGCGGTGCATGCGGGGGCCATCTTTTGGGGATGTCCACTGCTCAGAAAATCATCTGAGCAGGTTACTTTTTGCCTACATTGTTTCATGATTGCATTCATGCCGTGAAGCGATGCAATAAATGTCAGCTTTTGCCAACAAAGCATGAGCACCACCTGCTCTTCTCCACCCAGTCATTATTTCAGGCCCCTTTTGTAAATGGGGCATCGACTTCATGACTTGTAACCCCCCATCCATCAATGGACACAAATACATCATTGTCACAGTCAATTACTTCACAAAATGGGCTGAAGCCATGCCCACCTTCAACAACACGTCTAAGACTGCAACACATTTTTTCTTTAATCACATCATATCCCGCTTTGGAGTACCACTCCAACTAGTTTCTGATCACGGGAAACATTTCGAGAATGAGATTTTCATCGAACTCTCATCACGATTGGGATTCTCCCATGAGTTTTCCTCACCATATTACCCTCATTCTAATGGAAAGGTCGAAGCAGTTAACAAGGTCCTCAAAACCATGTTGCAGTGCACAGTTAACAAACATAAGACCAATTGGCATCATATGTTATTTTCTGCGCTATGGAATTACCGTACGATCGTGAAAATGACCACTAGTTTCACACCATTTCATCTAGTCCATGGGGTCGAGGCCACTCTTCCTATCAAGTGTGAATTTCCCACCTTACGCACCGCAATTGAGCTATTACTTGACACTGATCTAATGGAGCAGTGTTTGCTGAACTTAGAGTCTCTGGATGAAGATCGTCGATCTTCATTACAAAACAATGAGGCAGCCAAAAAATGGTCGAAAGCCACCTTTAATCTCCATGTCAACCTTCGCTCATTTCACAAAGGCGATCTCATCCTTGCTTATGATATCGCTCACGATACCCTTGGTTATGGAAAATTCGAGTCATTGTGGCATGGCCCCTACATTGTCCAACATTGCCTACCAAAGGAGCCTACATCCTGGCTTCTCCCGAGGGCATCTCTCTCAAAGAACTCGTCAACAGGCTATACTTAAATTTTTTTTACACCTAAGCATATCCATTCTACATTAGGTTATTTATTTTATAGTGTTTTTAATCCTTTTTTCCATACCTCATGTCTAAACTATCATTTGTGTTATTGACAGATGCTTTCTCCATTGGCCTACCACATTGGTTACGCTAACGGTGCCAGTCGTTGGACACAAAATCTCGCTTCGGCAGCTTGGGCCCTCAATCCCCCCTCACATGAATTACTCCACTCTAGATGCATATGTTTGGGTTCAACAACCAACAACCAAGCCGAGTACACTGTCGTCATTGGCCTCCTCGCTGATGCTAGCCATCATCGTATTCGTCACCTTAGCGTATTACTTGACTCGCAACTAGTCGTCCTCCAACTCAACAATGCGTACCGTGTCCGTGATCTGTGCCTTTTTCGCAAATACCTGCAAGTTAGACTTTTATCTCGACATTTTGATTTCATTACATATACACATATTCCAAGACAATTTAATCAAATCACAGATAACTTAGCTAACATTGTATTAGATTGGCATATATGACATCAAGATACCTTTATACATACATAAACCATCAACAGTCTTTCACATCATATATAACATTAGACATCATAAATAACATTAAAAAACACACATGTAAACATCACAAAGACCCCAAAATGTATATCCATATATATATATATATATACACAAATCGGTCACCAGTGCCATCTAAATGTTTACATACACATAGAATACATCATATACAAAATCCGCAGGCCAATGATGCACCTCGGTACAAAACTAGTGTCACTACACCAAAATGGACTCCCCAGCCTATATACAATATACAAAAATACACAGAGAGACACTCAAGGCGCCTCTAGAGCACCACCTCCTGCCCCTCCCTCAGGCTGTGGTGCCTCGCCCACTATCGGTCCCTCCGAACCCGGAGGTAATCACCCGGTCATCGCAACACTTGCTACTGTTGCTTGCAGAACCACAGTCCGCCACATCAACGGAACTCCAACACACTGCTCTAGGATTCCCTCGTCCTGGATGCATGACCACATGCCCTCAGGCACTCCTTGTAGCACTGCCTCCAAGTGGTGACGAATATCCTCAAAATCTCCCCCGGCCTCTGCCGGAGGAGCATGCGATGGCTCGGCACCAGGGTCATCAAAACGACGTCTTCTAGATGCTCTCGTCACCGGATGGTCTCACCTCAACGTCCTCACGTTGAAGTTCCTCTCCTGCCTGTGAATCTCCCCACAGAGGTCTCACTGGCTCTTGATGAGCTGACGCTCTCACCATCTCAACCTCACACCTGCGAGGTCCCACATCTACACATACAAACAACCAAACAATAGTATCAACATCTATACAAAATACACATATCATACTATCTCAAAAATCAACATATCAAAATAAAAAACATACCTCTGTGGTCAAACACCTCCCCTGGAGGTAACACCATATCCAGATCACCTCAAAAATCCACTCCACAATACAGATACCATAGTATGATCTGCGACATTTGCTGCCACACCTGTGCAACCTTGGCCGAGAAAAAATGGCCACCCTCACCACCACCGTGGTGAATCAAAATCGTCGACCACCGCATTAGTCGTGGCTCTTATGCACCAGGAGCGCCCAATAAAACTCTAGGGTGCAACATCGACACCCTCTCCAAAAACCAGGCCACCAAGATGGACCCAAAGGAAAAGTCTCCTGAGTCCGTAGTTCGACACTTGTCAAGCTGCCCTACCATCTTGGCATGCAACATCATGCCCCAGGCAAAATGCTCTCCTATGAGTTCTCTCCCCATAATCCTCAGCTGGCCACCACTGGTCTGCTGAGTCGCAAGGGACCCATATACCCTCACGATCATCGTTGCTACACAGCGATGAACTAGAGTATCCATATCCCCGATACTCACTATGAATCCTGACACAACTTTCTCTCTTGAACAGTACCTATGGCCCAAGGTAGCCAACTTCCCATCCCCAGGTAATACAGGCTCCGCTAGTAGGGGCGTTCCCCGAAACGGGAGCCCAGTCAGAAAGTACACATCCTCCACCGTAGTGAAGGTTAGCTGCTCTCCCCACACCATAAAACAATGCATATTCGGACTCCACATCTAGATCAAAAACTGAAGAAGATACTCCTGAGCCCATATCAACGGGCACTTGAAGAACTTCAACAACCCACAGGCTGTCAAAGTGGCATGAACCGCCAACTCCTCAATAGCCACGACATCCCTTAGCTGTGACCAGTCCCGCTCTCACCAGTGGACCGACATCGTACAAATGATCACCTGCAACCACATAAATACAGTCCTAGATCAACCATCTCGAACATAAAACACATTAAAACCTCCAAAAAAGATGAGTTTTTCACCCACCAGCCTTGCCCCCAAGGTGCAGCTGTTTAAACCCATATGCGCACACATATGCACGCTTGTTCACCCCAAATGCGCACACACATGCACGCCTGTTCACCCCACAGGCATGCACACATGCACACCTATTCACCCCACAGGCGTTCACACATGCGTGCCTGTCCGCCATACAGAGGTTCCTCCATGCGCCCTTGTCACAAACACAGGCACGCATCATAGCGCGCCTGTCCACTACACAGCTGCGCACCCATGTGAAACTATGTAGCAAATAGGCACACATACCATGTGCACCTTTTCCCCCCTGAGGGAACACCTATGCGCATATATCTGGATAATAGGCGTGCACCTGTGCGCGCATATTTCTGGATCACCTGCGCATTGGGGGGCCCACACCTACAAAAACCCCTGTACGGTCCTCTGTACAGGCCTTGCCCACAAATAGAAAACCTACTTCTATGCAGGATGATAAGACTACTAACCTGAAGCTCACTGGTCCTGATTCGGCTGCCTCATTCTTTCGGAATCTCCAAATCTTCTTTGAATATCTCTTGTCCAATCACTCTGACCACAGGTACAAATGAGGTGGCAATGTGGGCCCTAGAACTATATATAGCCCTTTTCGCCAAACTTCCAAAATCCATTCCGGGAGCTCCGGGTGTCCGTTTTTCGATCCATCTTCAGCCATAGGATCATCATCCCATCCTCTACATCAAAATAGTCCCTAGGCCATTTTTTATCCCTAGCCCCCAGGGCGCCATTTTTTTTTTTTTCATACCCCGTCTAGGTACGCATGCTCATGTTCAAAATTATCAAATAAATGCTTGAATGTTCGATTCTCTTCAGATATTGTTCACGTCAGGTATTTGGTTTTCATGTGTGTAGGTACTTGGTCATTATACATCAGCGCAACCCCTTCAGGTATATAATCAACACTGGCATGTAATCATTCCCTCTGAATCTCAATTGCATCTCTAGTCACACCCTTTGAAATTTGCCTTTAGGGTCCACATATCTGGCTCTGCAGTACCAACACCTCCATTGCATTTTGGGTATTGTCACCTGGTAGCACTCTCCCCCACATGAGTTGTCCCATTCATAGCACCCCTTGGCATTTTGACACTCATGCTGTTTTTCAACCCTTTAGGGATGGGAGTCCCTATAGTCTTACATCATGTTGTGAATCAGCCACATACCCCTTCTTCTCATTTTGCTAGCTTGCCCAATGGACTCCCATGTTATCTCTTCAAGGTTCTATTTTGACTGCACCTCCGCAGTATCATTAACCCTCCATTTCATCCACAATCAGTTTTCCCATCCACAAATTTCCCTCCATTTCATCTACCTCATACAGAAACCCACCCATGGGGCCTCCAACCTCCACCAGTTCTCCAAGCAAATTGCGCCCTAACCGGCCCAACCATATTGCATTGGGGCACTCGTTTTTGTATTTGTACACTCATCCCAAATTATTCTTTATTCATTTGATAATTGTAAAAAGCCTGTGTTTCCAGCATTTACATATCTTTTTGTCGTCACCTTTGGTGACCTTCTTCCCTTTTTGGCAAACGCAACCCATGTCACCCTTGGTTGGGGTAGTCCTTATCATCTACTCCTATTGACATCATCCATATACTCCAAGTATCCCACATGCCATCTACCCCTGCTCTCTGAGTTTGTTCACTTTGTCCCGCCTCTGGCACAACTTATCCCTTGTCGTGTTGTCCCTCTGACACTTGACCTAGTTGATCAGTTGCAACCACTTATACTTCACATATACCCCCAACCAAGGGCAGTCTTGAGTCTTCATAAATATTTCATTTGTCCATGTACCTACTTAGTTCCTAACCTCACTTAGTAGATTTCATGAAGCCCTTTGCTTCTTGGAGTCGTGTCTCTCTTTTTTGTCGATGTCAGTATAGTTTCCAGAAGGGAGACAATATCTTGAATCTCATTACCTTTCCAATGAGAGGTCTCGAACGACACAAGGAGAACCATAATTTCTCCCTGATGTCGTTGAACCCCATAACATTCGACTTCAACACTTTCTCATGTTACGATGGGTCTTACTTTGCGACTATTGCAGTTGTTTCCTATATTCGCCGAAGACCTCTGCACTTGGATGGGCTATCAATGCCCACAACATCTGTGATACTTCTTACAAGTGTCCTTGCCTACTATTCAGAGTATGTTCCTCATCAGACTCGTCCTCTGACTTTATCAGAACCGCCCCTGAGGGCGCTACAATGATCTACATCAACACATAGTTTCAATTACTATACAAACCCTTCTTTTTGAGTTACATTACACGAGCATGGGGCATGCCCACCTCGTTTGTACACAATTTATTTTACATACCTTATGGAAGGTTGGGTCCTACAGGTTCCCTTCTCCCTCCTATTTCAGGATAAATCTGTAAGTGCGGACACAAATCGATCTCCCTAGATCCACCTGGATCTAGAACAAAACAAGACAGAATAATACACTTTCCCTAGATCTAGACTATTGAATGGACTAAGAGACTAGGATCATGCACATACCTTATGAAAGCTTTCCTCAGGTCTCTGTTGTTCCAAGCTTTGTTCCAACGCTCTTGTCCCGTTCAGATCACAATAGTTCAAACCAATCGAAGTGAAGGCAGATCAATATATCCAATAGTTAATCTATACATATGATCAAGGAGTTATGTAATAAAGTGACATCATATTTATGGGAAAGGGACATATTACTGTATTAAATTGAT
>SNQJ01S0007210.1:162122-173069 GCA_010110895.2 Picea sitchensis
TTATTCCTATAAAATTATTATTAAACTTCTCCAAGTGATCATCAAGATTATGCAAGTCATGAACAACAAAAATAGTAAACATCAATCACACATATGATATACACAGAGACACATATTCATGAGGAAACCCATAAAGGGAGAAAACCTCTTCTTCTTCGAATGATAGGTAATATTTTATGTTCTATACATCATCAATCTTTGGGCACCAACTCAAAATGAGGCTACAACCTCTATTTTACAAGATGCAACTTGATGAGAGCACCAACTCTCTGGTTTCTCTAGAACCCACTAGAAGGAAGCACCAACTTCCTGAGTGTTCTAGCACCAACTAGATGGAAGCACCAACTTCCAGTCACACAGGCACCAACCTGTATAACAGAGAACAATGATTCTCCCTTGCACCAACCTACCACCCTAGTTTTTCTGGCTACAACTAGATGGAAGCTACAACTCCCTGTGTTCAAGCACCCACTTGAAACTATGAGGAAAACAATCCTCCCTAGCACCACCCTACCACCCTGAAATATAAATCTTTTCTTTCTGAAATTTATTACAGTGATACAATTTTTATCAATGGCTTACCAGTCTCATCACTGTTCTGCTACACTGCTCTGCTCTGCCTGCATTAGTGTCTTGCTGCTTGAATCTTCTTGTGCTTAAGTTCTCATACAGTCTGTTGTCTTCACCATTTCTGTTCTATACAACTTATGTTCTTCATCTCCGCATTTTCTCCCTCAGTTCATGTTGTTATCTTCATGCATACAGTTCAAATTATTTTTTATAGAGAAACACCAACCTCTCTCAGTCATGGCATATTTATTTTATTCCTACTCTCATCATCCGTTACTGTCTAAATATCTAACACCCAGGTCAAGAATAAAAAATGCTCAAGAAACATGATTCTAATGCCCCAGAAGAATGATTCAACCACTCAGGAACAATGATTCAGTTAGTGTAACTAAATCGTAACTGATCAATAAATCATGAGATGAAACAACAACCCTTCGATCAGATTTGGTTTGATCATCGTTGTTGAATTATACTCTGAGGTAGAGTCTAGCAGTGCTAGCTCCTTCCCCTATCTTCCGCTGATGTGACCATGGGTGATGCTATCATGTGACCATGCGATTGTGGGCGCGACCAAAGGTGTTTTGAGGGAAACCCACTTTTCTCCCCACAATTCACTACAAGCCTCCACGCGTCCTTTCTCTAAAACCGTGGTTTTGATTGTAGCCCGCCTTCAACTTTTTAAAGTTCGCACACCTTCAATCCTCACAAGTGATGGGACTGTCGATCTCACAATCTTGACGGTGCTCCTGAATGGATGGATAATATCTAACCTTCTTAAATCAATGACTGTGATTTATTTCGTGATCCAGGCTTCGGGAGTTTCAACTCTCAAACTCTACTCTCCTCCATACGCCAATATTCCGGAGTTGATGATCAATTGACACGTGGTCTTCTCGGATCAACGGTCACAATCCCTTCAGGTATTCAAGGTTCAAATATCTCAACTTTCCAACCTTTCCTCCTTCCTTTTCTTTTTCCTAGAGTGTTTTTCCCTGAATTGCATAGATTTCTTCCACGTCTCTTTTGGATCAGACGACCCATATCCACTTTGGATGATCCGACACTTGAGATTTACTCCAGACGATCTGATGACTGAGATCTATTTCGAATGATTGGACGATCGAGATTTACTTCAGCTCTCTGGCTCTCTGGGCTTCGAGAATTTCAATTCTCAACTGGAAATGATTGAAGTGAGATTTCTCTAGAATCTCAAATCAGCTCACATGTACTCCCCCTGACGATCAACGGTCAGGATTTGTCTTCGACGATTTTCACCTTCTCCCCATCCACAAACTTCTGAAGTTGTGGATCTTGCGCCACCTGTCCTCCTCGAAGATGGATGACCCCAAATCACTTCGGGACTTTGGAATATGGGACTTTGGGACTTTGGGCAAGTGTTGGTGGTAAAAATCTCGAAGCAAAATTTCCAGAGTGACGTAACTAACTTGCATCACTTGATGATATGTCATGAGCCGAGTAGTTGCCACGTGTCACTCAGATTCGTGATTTGTACATACCTAAAATGTTGATTCAAATTGACACTTGTCATTGTCTGATTGCACCATGTGTCCTTGCTGACATGGTCTGCCAACGTGGTTCTCTCTAATATAATGGTCATCATATATTCTCCATATCTGATGGTCCTTATTCATTTCGGATTTTGGGACTTCGGGTAATTCGACTTTTCAAGTCGCTAATTCTTCCAAAGTGAGATTCCCCAAACAATAACCTCCTCACAACTTTAGACCCGAACTAAATATTGTTCGTCGATCATGTTCTTAGATCGATGGATCAATCTATCCACGATGCTTCTTTTCTATCTTATCCTGTACTTCTATTAATTTGATCCGACGATTGTTGATCCTCTGGATCGGTGATCCAACGATTACTGTTGCTCTTCCTCCTAAGATTCTGATATCTCCGACTTAGAAGGATTTATAAGTGTTCGAGTGTCTTGACCTTTGATCCTCCTGCGAGTCCGTCTCTTGGACCTCGTTTGCACTTCTAGAAAGCGTTATCTCTTATGAGATTTATCATCTACATACTGTTCACTGTTGTTCTTGGCATCAATGAAAAGCACACACTTCCTATAAAACATGCCAACAAACTCCTTGTTTCAACTATATCTATCCTACATACAACTCAAATTCAATTTTATAAATAATATACATTATACAAAATCATGAGGACTTCTTTGGAGCCATGTTTTCTACATATGTGACCCAGGAAACATATGCTTTAGTTATTTCTCCCAGTTATTTCAACTTCATCTTTTCTAACTCTAGATATCCATCATATGATTTGTCAGTAACTTCTCTCTTGATATCCCTATGAATTTTATTAAAAAAATCATTTGCAATTGAGGCTTATTTGATTGGTTGTATTAGGCATTGAGTAAGTATTTATTTGTTGACATCTGTGAGTTGATCAATCATTTGTTTGCTTCTATCTCTATTTTTTTCTACCTCTGCTATCCTGAATTTGCTAGGTCTTGCTTGAGTGAGCTCCTCCATGTATGGAATTTTAAATTGTTCTAGCAAATCATCAACAGAGTTCGACATCCTTGCACAATATTTGTTGGAGAGGCTTATGGTTTCCTTCACATATTGATATGAGTTTTTCTAGCTATCCATCAAAATTTGAGTTTTCCCATGTTCTTTCCTATTGAATATGAAAATGTCCACAGGGGTATCTTTGTGTATGTCCTGCCAATCAATTATATTATCAAATTCATGTTCTGCATCAATTTATTGTCTTTTAAGCTCATCTAGTTGATCAGGTAAGTTGATGATGTCCTCTTTATAATCCTGGATCTCATTTAGTTTGGAAAATAATTTTTCTTGGCTTCTCTCAATTCTCCATTTGCCACTACAGTTTATTCTCTCACAACCTCAATGAAATAGGTTTCTTTGTTTCTCTTTTAATTGTGCCTTGAGTGTTCATACTTTACCTACTTTACCTTCGTATTCAATGATTTTCACTTCCTGCTTCTCAGAAAGAGAAATTTCCTCTCGGTGTTGTTTTCTCATCAACTAAATCTCCAACAAGTGGGATTTCTTCAAAGCTTCTATTTCATCCTTATAAAGCTAATATTTCTCATCTACCTGCCTCTTGAATTCCTCTTCAAATTGTGCTTCTTACTGTTTCAACTACTCCTCTAACATTGACACTTTTTTCTTGTAGTTATCAAGTGCAACATTGAGCTCACTATCTGTGATTGAGTTTTCCCCTGAAAATGCACTTAGAGTTGAGTTTGTGTCAATTGCATTGGTTTGGGGATCCTGACCCAAATTCCACAAAATATATTTATCTAATACCTCCCTAGTGGGAGTGTCTTCTATCCTTTGTATTTTTGTTGATATTTTCTCAATCCTTATTTTTGATTTGATGTAAAAATATTCTCTTAAAGTCACAACAACATCATCAAAATCTACCAACTGGGATGAAGGATAAGAAAATCTTATTGGGATTGTATTCAAAGGGGTGTCAGGGTAAATAGGTAAATTCATCACTATGAGCCCCTTTATAGCACTCGGTATATCTTCTTTTCCTTTATCTTCTTCGAGTTTTATCTTCTTTGTTTCTTTGCTTTTTCTATCTCTTCTTCTTTCTTCCTCTTCTCTTCTTTTATAGATTTTTGGGTTTCTTTTTCCTTTTTCTTCTTTTCCTATATTTCCTTTTGACTTTATCTTCTTCATGTTTCTTTTTAGATTCTTTCTCCTTATGTCTGTCCTTTTATTCCTCTTTTTTCTTCTCAGTTTTTATCTCGGATTCCTGTTCTTTTTTCCTTAGTTCTTCCTCTGCCTTTAATTCCTTTATTTCTAGTTCTTCCTCCTCTTCCCAAGCCTTTCTTTTGTATTCTTTCTCTACCTGTACAATAGATAGTAATTGATCTCTTTACTCAATGACCATTTTATGTTTTTCTTCTTGGTCAACTTGTATTTTTTCCTTCTCATGGTTGTCCTGCATATTACTTAAAAAATCTTTGTAGGAAATAAGCCCATGAAATATGGTGTCTAGGAAATCTAGTCCATTTTTGAAGGGAGGTATTAATCCCAAGTTTCTCAAATTCCCCCCTACTACTCCCCTAGTGTCATGAATTCTAGAGATACTAGAACACAAGTATAATTCTTTGAGTGCTACTTCCTCCTTCTTGGTATGGAGGACATTCAGTAAGGTGAAGTTTCCCACTTTGATGGGAAACTTTGGCCAAAGTCTCTTTGAACTGGAAGCCAACAATGCAATAATACCTTCTTCCACCATTTGATAGGAAATCTCCCTCATAATTACCCCATTTGGTACATATCTAGGAAACAAGTGAGGGGAAATAGTACACCTAAAAATATTGATATATGTGAAATGTTTCTCCATATACCACTCACTTATATCCCTAATGGATTCAATGGATTTTAGTGATAATATTTGAAAGGGTTGATTGTATAGGATAGAAAAAAAGGGTTCCATGAAATAATCACATATGTCATAAAAATATTCCTATACTTACTTTCCCATAGTTCTGAGCAATATATATGCACTGGAAGTAAACTAGTGTTCTTATCCCAACCCTTTTAAGGAAAAGTAATGGAAGAACACACATCATAAATTATATAACATGACATGTAAAAAATTGTTTTCTTCATCCTTAGAGATTCCCTGACATTCTCAAAGATGTTGGATACTAATATTTGGGCCCAATTGAAGACCTACCCTGCTTCAGATATACAATGGGAAATAGGTACCCACTCTAGCTTGAAAAGGGTGGATCATTCTTCTCCATATAATATGAAGATCAATGTAGCGAATAGCTTGTAGGGTCTGTTAAAATGTTGGATGAGGTATAGTCTAATATCCTTCACAATGAATGACTCATTCTCATCCCACCATTCCTCAATTAACTCTGTCATCTTGAGGTTTTCCTTTTTGAAGGTATCCAAAAATGGTTTGTTCAAGTACACTCTATGTTTTAGCAGTTGATATCTTCTGTGGATGTCATATGGTAGAAGCTAGGCAATTGAGACTCCTTCTTCATTCAATATTGTATATGTATTTGAGTCCATATGGGAATATACCCATTTGACCGCGTCGTTGTAAGGTAAAACAAAAGGTTTTGCAAAAATGGAATAGAGGCCACTTTTCTTTACGTTCTTGTGCACTTCTAAGTCTTGTTGGCCCTTGACCAAGTTTTGGAGAACCTTGGTCGTGTTTGATAGCTTTTTGGGACTTTGACAAGCTGGTCGAAGACAGAGCGTCAGGCGAAGTGGAGATCATGGAATCTCGCCCCCTTTTGTGGGATTTTTGGGTTTAGGGTTTATGTAATGAGTATGGGATGTCGGCCCATGGGTTTTACCCATGTTTAGGCCCCTTTTGTAATGTATAAATAGATAGCTAGGCGATGTAAGAAATATCGATAGGTAAGTGCAAGTGATGTAAGTAGTTGGATCTATGTGATCAAGTTGGCTTTGTGCATACTGTGTGTTGAGAACTTGCAGATCTAAGTGAAAGTGATTGTAAGAAAGGCTCTGTACTGTGCCAAAATTAGGGAAAGAGAATCTGGCAAGGTGTGCACAGATCTCTTGTCCTATGCAGAGTTGGTTTTGATGCTCTGTGCATGTAAGGATATTGAAATAATATAATAAAGAAGACGAAGAGTTGGTGGACGTAGCCCCACACTGGGGGTGAACCATGTATATCCTGTGTTATGGTTTCTTTGTGTGATTGATGTGATTGATGCTTAGTGCTGTTATCTTAATGTATGTTAGATGCATCTGATATAGTAGCTTAGTGCTTAGTAATGTGAATAAATGCTAGGTATGATCTATTTCTATGTGCTAAGTGCTTGGAAGTGTTAGATATTGTTGATTACTGTGTTGTTATGTAGTTAGGGTTTTACCTGTGATGTAAATAAAGGGTTAAAGACTAATAAATGATAGTTTCTAAGTGCTCTGTTAAGTATTGTGATCATAGATATGTGTCCCAGCTAGGTTGTAGACACTTGAGTCCTGCAACCCCCCCTGCCTCTACCTCAGATGAGACTTCATTTGCTTTGCAGATGTTGCCGAAAGGGTTGGTAGTTAGGGTTTTTTTGGTGCATTGTTGAAGTGTTGAACCTTGGGTTTGCCCCTGTGCCAACAAATGGTTCCGTTGCTGAGATATCAGAACAACATCGATTGACACTTCGCCACGACAGAGCAATATGACTGTTGGAGGCGTCCCGACCGTTAGAACGATGCTCCAGAACGACTAGAAATGCAGTTATTGCCGGAACTTTTGCCATTGGATCGTTGGGACCGCACCATAACCAATGGAATTGCATTGATTGAGGTGTTCCTACCCATTGGAGGAGTCCGTTATGATATTGTCTATTTAACCCGTCGAACGTCTTACTGCGAACACTTTTGCAAACAATGATTATCCGAGCCCATAGAGAGATGACTATTATTGCACTATGCTTATTGAGACCTCACCACCAGTTCTGTTACCTTCAATGTTTGTTCACCGGCTTGAGATATCTGATCTCGAGCATGCATGTCAAACGACATTAGCACAACAAAAATTTTTGTTGAAGAGATCCTCATAGACCTTATGGCTGAGAAGGTCATGACCGCCGGAGTACAGGATTAGTTGACGCGAGGATTGGAAGAATCCCCGTCGACTGTGCAATGCCGGTCTAACCGACTTGCTACTGAGAAATGTAGCAATCATCGAGATGACTTGGTGAATGCGAAGCTCATCCCATCGATCCTGCCCGACTACATCCCATCTCTAGATGGAACAGTGAGCTGTGACAGTGTCCTGAGGGACTTTGACTACATAGTGATCACTGCGTACCTCCCAAAGGGGATACACGTAGTCAGACCGCAATTGGAGAGGATTCTGACGTTGAAGATTAGCGACTATAACCTGGGAGATAGGAAGAAATATGGAATGCTCACACCTTATAAGTATTTGACCAAGACAACGGGGAAGAAGTCGAAGATAATCCCCCATCCATGGACCATGGACATCGCGAGGTCCACTATCTTGAATGTAATGAAGTTACCACACTTCGGAAGACATTCGGAGGTTAACGCATGTGTTAAGATCCTATTGTCGTGCTTCCATGGTAGTTACCTATGGTTGGAAAGATGCATCACTGTCGATCTGGTGCTGATCCACTGGATCACCGGATTGAGCATGCAAGGACTAGACCCACATGATTTTTACCCAGGGAAGGCTGCAGATCGCGCCCTAACACAGACAATCAAAGACACCTATGGAAATGTGGAGAAGGGGAAATGGGGCTACAAGGTAGCCTCCATCCAGAATGATGCAGTGCACTTAGATTGCCAGTTGATCATTGGTAATCTCATTAGAAAGAACAGGCCAACGCAGGTCATGGGGTTTGTCATCAACCTCACAGGAAAATGCATTGAAGGGTTGCAAATGAAATGGATGAGCTTACTTGTCAACCAGTTACAGCAAGATTGTCACGAATCTCAGGATCAGGGCTATGAGTTTCATTTTAGTTGGCTGCTAATTCTCATCACCTTCATTGCTTAGGAGATGTTGGAAGGAGTGAATTTCCCTGAAATTGAGCCATCCAAACCACTAGCTGCGAAGTTTACTACGCTATGGTACTTGAATGACATGGTGAAGAAATGGAAGTCAAACACCACAACTATTATCTGTAGTTGAAGAGGGCCATTGAATACTTCCCTCACATGACGTAGAATACACTACATCGATTCAGGCCATTCACGAAGTTCCATGCAGATAGGCATTTTATATATATCACTGCGCACAGAGACAAACAGAAAGGAGAGATTCAGTCCTATTACAAGCTCACCGAGGAATACATGGAGGAAATCAACAAGGAGTGACCTGAAGAATTCCTGGTACCAGTAGAACATGTAGAACTGTTCAACCCCGACCTCATCAATAGTCTTGTAGTCACTCGGGAAGAGTACGATGCACCCAAAAATAGCAGGAAGAAAAAGAAGGAAGATGTACAGGAAATAGACAACGCATCGGTGAAGACTGCGTCTGATTCACCTGGAGACGATGAAGTAAGACAAGAAAAGGAAGGGGAAGAAGACAAGCAGAAGCAGGGTGAAGTAACACCGCCTAAAGATCCCCCCGAAGAGACCGAGACATCGAAGAAAATAAATGTTTCCCCAAAGAAACATTCATCATGAAAGAAGTCAAAAG
This sequence comes from Picea sitchensis, assembly GCA_010110895.2. NCBI lineage: Eukaryota > Viridiplantae > Streptophyta > Pinopsida > Pinales > Pinaceae > Picea > Picea sitchensis. The sequence continues at coordinate 170,880 of SNQJ01S0007210.1, forward strand.
CCAATAAATTGCCATTTCAGAATATGATAATAGTGGATGACATCGACCTTATCATTGCCGCTGTGTCAGACACCTCAGAGGATATCTTGCAGAGAAGCGAAGCCAAACAAGAGAAAATGCTTGACAAGATTGAAGTAGAGCTTAAAGGAGTACAACATGATCTTTATTCGAGCCGCATAGTGTTTACTGCGCCACCACCATTAGAAGGAACATAGTTGGGAGATGAGCCTCCCAGCTATGTAGATTAACAGACTTGACAAAATCTCACCTTCATCATGTCTAGGAGGAGAAGGAACAGGCCACAGAGGTGTTGACCCTTGGATATGGAAGCAAGCGAATATCAAGGAGGAAAATGTGAAATGCAAACTTCACGGAAGACACAGTGATTGTTACTGGGTCGAAGTGAGAAAAAGAGCAGAAAAGGCGGAGTGAAGCGATGAAAAGAAAGCTGTTGGATGAGGAGATCAAGAATGATAGATCAACAAGGAATAAGGATCATGGACAACTCAACCAGTGAAAAAATCCATCGTTGGATGCTTTGGAGAACTGTGCAAGAAGAATGGAAAGACAGGCTGGCGAAGCCCTGAAAAGACCTAGGGTTTTAGATACCTAGGGTTTTGGTATCTAGGGTTTTGACACTTAGGTTTTGACCTAAGGCTGTCGGTGAGCTATTGTAATGTATAAATAAAGGCCTAAGGGACTTGGGTTGGGTTGGTACGATATTTTTGTTGATCTAGTTGTATTTTTATGAGTGATTATTGTCGAGAGAGAGGGAAGCGCTAAGTGTGAGATCCTTCTGGTATTGTACGATCTTCAGCTGGATGCGAAGGTCAAGTCCTGCAGCTAGGTGCGCAGGAAAGGGAGAGATAGAGAGAAGAAGAGAGAAGATTTGCTAACTAAGAGTGCATATAAGAACTATATGCTTTAAGTTAATATATTATAAGCACAGTTCTATGGACATAGCCCTAGAGAGAGGGTGAACCACGTATATTTTGTGTCATGAGTGTGATTGATGCTTTAATCTCTGTCATTGTTATATTGTTATTTTCATTGTTGTGTTAGATCAGATCTATAGCTGTGAAGAATGTACTGGATACATGATGGTTGTGTGATGTTTTTTCATATCCACTTGATATTCCCTTTCATTGTAGACATCTCTATCCCGCAACCCCCTCATATATTCTTCGGGTGAGACTACATCTGCTTCGCAGGTGTTTCCGAAAGGGCCAGTAGCTAGGGATTTTTGGTGCGCTCTAGGAGTGAACCCTGGGTCTGCCCCTGTGCTAACAAATGGTTCTGTTGCTATTATATACAAAAGTATGTTCAGACACCCACAAGTTTGTATTGCATGTTCTGTAAGTCCATGGGGCATGATGATCGAGATTGTAGGGCTTATGACCTTATGCATGAAATATCAAGGGACATATACAAAATTCAAGGCGAAGCACAACAAGAAGGAAACACTACACAGTATAACTTTCCAGGAAGAGGAAACTTCAATCCTTGCCATGGATTCAGAGGAGGAGGAGGAGGAGGTATGGGTCGAGGCCGAGGACAAATCATCTGTTACAACTGTGCGTAACCAAGACACTTGGAAAGGGACTGTTAGAACCCTTTCACTACTTGCAACTCATTCGACCATGTTATAGAAGATTGTCATGTGCTTCTAGCTAAGCTACATGAAAGATGAGGACCTCAGCAGAACCCACAAGTGAAATTGATATATGCTAAACCTCGCAGAGAGGACCCTAGAGTCATTGTTATCACTCAAGGAGGTGATGTTTCAGGAGAAGACAAAGTGACCCAAGGAAAGACTACATAAGACTTAGGAGTCAGGAAAGATACAAAGAAGACTCAAATGTTTGATGCAAAGAAAGAAAAACAAATATTTGAGGAAGAAAGAAAAGAATTCAGAGGAGACCAAGGTTCATCATAAAATAAACAGCCAGAAGTAAAATAATATGGAATGCCTTAGGAAATTGACCAGTCTGCTTCACCAAAAGAAGGAAAAGAGGTAAGAGAAATCATGGAATTTTTATACACTTGTATTAAGTTGATTCAGGATGAGAACGTTGTACAAGAGCTACATAATTTAATTAGACAATATGAGCTAGGAAAGATAGACCCCTTACTGAATATGTAATGTCCCCCACCTCTTAAAGAGGTGATGAGGAGACTCAGTGGCCTGGG
>SNQJ01S0007210.1:173079-198520 GCA_010110895.2 Picea sitchensis
TCTATTGTATTGATCTTACATTGCTCATAATAAAAAGGTCAGATCTTTGCTTGTGCTTCTACATCTTGAATATATTGTGATCTTCATGTGTTGATGAATCTTGTATAAATTAGTAGTAGTTAGTGATTTCAAGAAAGAATTTGGCTTGGGATCATTACAGAATAGGGCAGTACACCAAATTGCAAGAAGGAGAAGGACAAATAAAGAATTACACTTGAATGCTCAAATAGGAGAGTATGACATAGACTATGTGGTCCTCGACTTAGGGTCAGAGGTCAATGTCATGACGGAGCAAACCTGGGCACTGATAGGAAAACCAAAGTTGATCTATTCCCTTATCAGGCTTAGGATGGCCAACCAACATGCTGTCAGCCCATTTGGATGATTGGAGCATGTCCCTGTGGACATCGACGGAGTAAGAACGTTTGCAGATTTTGAGGTAATTGAAATTGTTGATGAAAGTTTCCCTTACCCTGCACTGTTAGGAATTGATTGGGCCTTCAATAATTCCACTGTGGTTGATTTGAAGAAAATATGTATGACATTTGAAAGAGATGGCCTTAGGGTCAATGCACCTTTAGATCTAGATGAAGGTCAGCGATACATAGAGCCCATCAGAGAAGAAGACCACACATATGAATTGGAAAACATATACAAACTGATAGCCAGATAGTAGGATTACATCAATCCTACGACCGATGGAAACCTCAGCTGGCGAAGTGACAACGCCTATTCATCAGATTCAGATGAAGCACTGGAGCACTCATAGAACTAGATGTATGAAGTATCTACAAAGAGATGTGCTAGATTAACCAGAGAAGCTCACTGGATCGGCACAACAGTAAGTAACTTACCTACCTTTGATGGTTTGAATCCTTTAGAAGCCTTCTTATCAGACTTTGAATCAAGTGTGTTAGTGCCAATTCTTGCAAGGTTGTGTTTCTCTCCGATTTCAGGCCCTTGGTGTAAATGCGTAGAAATGGGGTTTAAAAACCCATCAAATGCGTTTTATTCAAAGGCCACAGTCATGAGCGCCAAGCGCAACACACAGAAGAAGTCCATTTTTGGCTTAAAATCAAGCGAGTCAGCATTTTGTTTTCAACGGCGAGGATCCATAAATGGAGAAGATCGACGGTCATCGAGTAAGCTTGAGTCACTGAGTTGCATGAGGTTTAGTGCATGGGCTCATCTCTTATGGCCTAAGTCATAAAATGATGATTCGTCTTGGCATTTTGGCTACCGGGACTTCAAAAGACAAGGGGTCACTTCTCCACTTCATTTCAAATCGCCGAAACCCAAAACATGAAATGTAAAAGCCCCCCAGGAGCCGTTTTGACATTCTGGCTACCGGGACTTTGAAAGACAAGGGGTCACTCCTCCACTACATCGGGAATTGATGAAACCTGAAACATGAAATGTAAAATCCCCCCAGAAGCCATTTTGACATTCTGGCTACCGGGACTTTGAAAGACAAGTGGTCGCTCCTCCACTGCATTGGGAATTGTCGAAACCCGAAACGCAAAATGTAAAAGCCCCCCAGGAGCCGTTTCGACATTCCAGCTACCAGGACTTTGAAAGACAAGGGGTCTCTCCTCCATTGCATCGAGAATCGCCAAAACCCAAAACGCGAAATGTAAAAGCCCCCCAGGAGCCATTTCGGCATTTTGGCTACCGGGACTTTGAAAGACAAGGGGTCGCTCCTCCACTACATCGAGAATCGCCGAAGCCCAAAACACGAAATGTAGTAGCCTCCTTGAAGATGGTTGCATGGCCCTGTGGTTACGTTGAGAGTGAAACCGAAAGAAATGAAGGATGGCATCCAAGCTTTGGAAAATCGACACGTGGTCACTCTCTATGTATTCAGTCTCGGCCACCCTCCATGGAAGAAGCAGTTAATGAATATTGAGCAGGTGGTTGAGACCTCAAATCAACCCATAAATGGAAGGCATGGGAAGGGTCAGAAGTAGTCAACTCGTGGTACTCCGATGGATAGTTTCCTTACAGAATCCATGTCGTCTGAAGTAGTGTCAGACAAGAAGCTGTGTGTACAGTCTGAAGGAAGATCATGCACACATAAAGCCTTAAATGAGGTAGCTCAGCTACCCTCCTGGGGCCAAGGAGGTGAATTGCTCTGAGTATATAGACTCACTTTTCATATTTTGTAAGGATGGATGGTAGAGCTAAGCTCCTAATTGTAAATCTTTAACTAAGCCTTTGGTTCTCTGGTTATAGATTGATAGTTGAGACTTCTTGTTTAATGGAAGCCAACATCTTCCTCCCCTTTTTCCTCTGAATCTTAAGAGCTCAGACATGGATGATCCAGTCGGGTGTTGTAGTGACTATATAATGCATGTTTGATTATATTAGTTTCGCATCATCTTAATTTTCTTGAAGTTTCTCAGATTTGAGAGGATCTCATATTTGTGACTTTTCCCCTATTTAAAGGCTATTGGAAGATTGGATGTCCAGAGCAGACTTTATTTCCTTTGTTTTTTCCTCCACTTACTCACTACTATGCAAAATTACTGGCTTAAATTAGATCAAGACCTCACCTGTCTTAGCTCTTCCAACCCAGTTTTCTGAGTTAGAATGATATTGTTCTGAGTTTACTTCCATTCATCACCATTTATAAAAAAATTGTGACATTTAAATTGATGGGCGCTGGGCTCTGCTCCTACTGCAATCGAGGAGTGACTTCTGACGCCAACATTTCTGGAGCTGCTGCTGAGGATGAAGTTGAAAATTTTCCCTGGGATCGAACGACATCGATTCTATGATTCTGAAGGTGCATCAGGCATCAGAGCCCTATGAGATTGCTGCTGTGCACCTGGCGACTCCATTGTGACGAATCCACTGTGGTGAACCTGCTGTTTTAGTTGTGGCTTGTAGAGGTAGACACACCCGGTCCCATCCACAACTACCTCTAGCTACACCTGAAGATGATCCAGAGGCGATTGTCAGAAAAGGAAAGGCCTCTGAAGGAGAAAGTTCCACTGCTGAACCAGGTAATTTGCCATCTCTTTCTGTAGAAACTCCATTTTCTTCTCCTCACTTCCTAGCAGACCTTTTTTTGAAGTTTCCCGTTTCCTAAATTTCGGAAGTGTTCCTACTGAGTTTTCCCCTCCTAGTTTGGGATTGGAGGGAGAAATCCTTGTCACTCCCCTCTCCCCTTCAGTTGTACCTTGGCATAGACCCAGGACCACATAAGATTTCCCCACCCCTAGTTTTACCACTCCTCTTATTACTGTTGCTGGTACTGCACAAAGATAAGCATCTACTAACTCAAGCCCCTTAGCCTTCTCTCTAAATCCCCCATTTTCCCCCCTTCCACCTAGAAGCTCATTTCCAGTATCCCCTGTTTGAGCTTCTTCTCCTGCAAGTTCTCCTCCACCTAACATTCCTATTCCAGGAGAAAATCCCCCCATGACTAGAATGGAGGCTATAATAGCTGCTAGGTATGCTCCCCTTTTATTGCCTCAGCCTCTCAACACCCTTCCAATAGATGGCTACCTTAAGCGACTGCCCAAATTTACAAGCGAAGGGGACATAGCTGCAAAAGAACACCTTGAAGTCGTTTACAGTTTTATAGATGATCATGTTATCATGCATGCAAACGTATGGATGAGGATTTTCACCCATAGTCTTGAAGGCGAGGCTAGAAAGTGGTTTAGGGCCCTGCCTCCTGGATCTATCGATGGGATTGAGGCTTTGGATAATGCCTTTTTGAGACAGTGGGGAGACAAAAAAGACTTCAAGTATTACATGATAGAGTTTGGGTCTTTGAAGAGAAAGGATGGAGAGTATGTCTCTGACTTCTCCAAGAGATTCAATGAAATGTACAATAAGATCCCCACTAAGATAAATCCCTCAGAATCCTCTGCTAAAATCACTTATGCTAGTTCTTTTGATCCTGATTTTTGCCTCCTGTTGAGGGAAAGGAGAGCGACTACTCTAGCTCACATGTAGGATGCAACCGTGGAAGTAGAATCTAACATATTGGCTATTGACCGACTTAGGAAAAAGGCTGATAGAGACATATCTAGGAAGATACTTTAAGCCTCCCCATACAATTCCTCTCCCCTTCCCCTTCATACGGATGAGGTAACTAAAGTGCTCAAATCACTTTCGGCTAGAATGGAAAGGTGGGAGTTAGAAGGGAAGCCCATGCACAGAAATCCCCAAAATACTGATAACAGAGGCTTCAGGAGGCCTAGCAACAATGTGCCACAGGCTTTTCCAAGGGAAAAAAGGAGCAAAGACATATATGATCAGAGGATTCAAACCTCTCTCCAAAATAACCTAGTTTCTCATGAGGAAGGAGAGGAGATGGATGAGCTCGACCCTGAAATTCACTGTATTGAAGACACTTCCCCTTTTCCCCATTTGACTCAATTTGCATATGAAGAATCCCTTATGAACATTCAAATCAGTGAGTTGAGTAAAGGAGAAAAGGCCAACAACACTCCTAACAGATACCATCTCAGGTCAAAGAAGAAAGAAGGGAATTTTGATAGCCATGATCAACCCCTCATAGAGGAAAGGCCTGCTAAACCTACAACAATCACTACTAAAGAAAAGAAAACTCAGAATACTTCGCCAACAGCCAAAGAACCTGTCTTTGAGGTAAGGGAAGCTCCTAAGCCTCTTTCCTCCTTTAGTTTTGAGCACAAAATTCAAAATATTGGAATTCTTGTACCCCTCTTAAAACTAGTTAAAAATGAAGATTTCAAAAGGTCCCTCTCCAAACTGCTACAATCTGAGTCCCCCCAACCTTCCACAGACTTGGTGAATCTTCAAGATGAAAATCCAGCAGTCATCCTAGGTCCCATGGTAGAATATAGAGATGATTCATCCCCTCCCTTATACACATCCCTGAACATACATGATAAGGTGCTGCATAATTGCCTCATGGATTCGGGAGCTTTCCACAACCTTATGCCCAAAATAGTCATGGAAGAATTGGGAATGTAAGTGACAAAGGATTATCACGATTTGTACTCTTTTGATTCAAGGAGGGTGCAATGCCTTGGAGTCATCAAAGACTTCATGGTCTCTTTGTTTCAGCTGCCAATGAAGAGTGTGGTCATGGACACTGTAGTAGCTGATGTTCCCCCCAAATTCAGCATGTTGTTGTCCAAATCTTGGATTAAAAAAATTGGAGGAACGTTACAGATGGATCTCACATATGCCGCCATTCCAGTCTTTGGAGGGTAACACAGGAGGTTGTACAGAGAAGTTCAGCTGGCCTACATTGTTAGTGATGAAGCAGACCCCACCAATCATCCTATCTTTGCACTTGACATTGATTTGGGGTCAAGTCTATTGGAACTCACTGATACTCTTGAAGCCCCTTTTCAAATTAGAAATCAACCCATATTTAATCACGAGATACCTCCTCCAACCACCTCTGTTTGGAAGATGTTCTTCGACGGAGATTCTTCTAGCGAAGGCGCTGGCACTGGAGTGGTTTTTGTGTTGCCTTGTTAGGAAACCATATTCCACTCATACAAGCTAGAATTTGAAGCTACCAATAATGTGGCAAAATATGAAGCTCTTGTTCTGGGTTTAAGGGCTGCAAAAGAAATGGGAATTGAGGAGGTAGTAGTGTTCGGAGATGCTGAGTTGATAATCCAACAAGTCAGAAATGCTTATTGGGCTAAGCATCCTTGGCTCAAGAGTTACCAAAATGAGGTGTGGGACCTGATTGATAATTTCTTCTCAGCTTTCAACATTTCTTTTATTCCAAGAGAGGAAAATACTTTGGCCGATTCCTTAGCTGTCTCAGCTAGTCTGTTCAGGATCTCTCTGTCGCCTAAGATCAAATATGATGTTGAGATAAGATATAGGCCATCTGTTCCGGACAATATCAAGCATTGGAAGGTATTCGAAAAAGATCTTGAAATCAAAAAATTCCTTCAGTTTGTCGATGAATTTTCTACGTTGCACATTGATCAGGATCCTAATCTCAAAAGTCACCCTCACCCTGAGATATTTTTAAATAAAATTGCTAATCACCATATTATTCATCTGCCTAGCAATCACATTCCGAAGGGACTAGTCCCTTTAGAAAGACTGTTCGATGGAAATGATGTGGCAGTAAAGGGTAGGGTTTCAAATGGAGATGTTGATATAGCAGAGTGCAACATTAGCACACAAGAGGAGCCTAAGCTTGTCAAGTTGTCAAGCAGTTTGACCAAAGAGAAGAGGGCCAAATATACCGAGTTATTAAGGGAATTTGCTGATGTGTTTGCATGGACCTATGAAGACCTCAAGACATATGACACATCTGTCATTGAACACAAGATCCCACTGAAGGAAGAGGCTAAGCCATTTAGGAAGAAGCTAAGACAGATAAAACCCATGTTGTTGCATGTCATGGAGAGAGAAGTGAAGAAGTTGTTAGATGCCCAAATCATTGTCCCCTTGAGATATTCTGAGTGGGTGGCCAACTTGGTCCCAGTGAGGAAGAAAAGTGGAGAAATTAGGCTTTGTGTTGATTTCAGGAACCTGAATAGGAGCTCAAAGAAAGAAAACTATTCCTTGCCCAACATGGAACACATATTGCAGAGGGTAATTGGTGAATCTAGGTTATCCATGATTGATGGTTTTTCTAGCTATAATCAGATATCAGTCATGCCTGAGGACAGAGAAAAAACAACCTTCACCACTTCGTGGGGCACATTCATGTATGCCAAAATTCCTTTTGGGTTAATGAATGCAGGAGCAACATTTCAGTGAGCCATGGACATAGCCTTCATCGGGGAGAAAGATCAGTTTGTGGTGATCTATTTGGATGACATCACAGTCTTCTCCAGGTCTGTTATAGAGCATTGCTGTCACTTGAAGAAAGTTTTCTTGAAATGCCAGAGGTTTGGCCTTTCCTTAAATCCCAAGAAATCTTTTTTTTCTATGAAGGAGGGGAAGCTATTAGGCCATATAGTATCAGCAGAGGGAGTGAGAATTGATCCCAGCAGGGTAGAGGCAATTCAGGCCCTGTCTCTTCCCAGGTCTAGAAAGGAAGTTCAAGATTTTTTAGGGAAGATTAACTTTCTGAGGAGGTTCGTCTCAAATTTTGATGAGTTGGTGAAACACATCACAACCATGCTCAGAAAGGGAAATGAAGTAAAATGGACTGCTAAACCTAGGGAATCTTTTGTCCAAATAAAAAAGGCATTGACTGAGGCACCTGTGCTGATCAGTCCTGATTATTCCAAGGATTTCCTAGTTTTTTCTTTTGCTTCTTTTGATACAGTAGCAATGGTCTTATTGAAGAAAAATGAGGAAGGGTGAGAGCAAACCATTTCCTTCTTTAGTAAGGCATTAAGAGATGCAGAAATTAGGTATGAGATCATGGAGAAGTAGGCCTGTGCCTTGGTGAAAGATATCAAAGCTTTCAGAGTCTATGTCTTGCACTCAAGAGTGACTGCATATGTTCCTTCAGCCTCTGTGAAAGACATCCTTATATAGCCTGACATAGATGGGAGAAGAGGTAAATGGATTGCCAAGATCCTTGAGTTTGACCTGGAGATAAAGCCCACCAAGTTGGTTAAAGGGCAGGGTTTAGCTAAGCTGCTGGCTGAATCCAATTGCAAGGCCTTAGGGGTTAGCTTCATCAATGCTTGCTCAGAAAATCAGCAAGCTGAGTCATCCAACAAAATCTCTCAGGGTGGCTTTTCACTAGAAGAATGCACCTGGTACAGAGACATTTTGCAAGAGTTGAAGCCTCCTGATGGAATGAGAAAAATCAAGGCAAGAGATTTAAAGCTCAAGGTGATTAGATATTGCCTTATTGACCAAGTCTTGTACTGGAGAGACCCTCTAGGCGTGTTTCTGAGGTGTCTGAACCCACAGGAAGCCCAGAAATTTATGTTTGATTTCCATAGCAACGTTTGTGGAGGGCATCATTTTTGGAATACCACAACTCACAAAATTCTCAGGGTTGGGTACTACTGGCCCACCTTATTCATTGATGTCTGTAGAGAAGTCAGAGCTTGCATCAAATGCCAAATGTTCTCAGGAAAGCAACACCTCAAATCTTTGCCACTAAAGCTTGTAGTAGCTTCAACACCCTTTCAACAGTGGGGGTTGGAATTCATTGGAGAAATTCATCCTCCTTCAAGTGGCCAACACAGATGGATCCTGAATGCAACAGACTATTTCACCAAGTGGATAGAAGCTACCCCCACCAGGAGTGCATCATACAAAGTAATTATCAGCTTCCTGGAGGATATCATAGCCAGATTTGGCTGTCCCAGCAGGATTGTCACTGATAATGCTGCTTCTTTCAAGTCTGAGCCTCTAGTTAAGTTCTGTGAGTAGTTCAAGGCTTCACTAATTCACTCCACTCCCTATTATCCTCAAGGAAATGGACTGGAAGAATCTTCCAATAAAAGTATAATCAAACTCATTAAAAGATTATTGGAAGATAATAAGAGGGCCTGGGATTCAAAGCTCAAATTCTCTCTATGGGCCTATTGAGTGAAAACAAAGAAGTCCCTGGGCACCTCACCTTTTCAACTTGTTTATGAGATGGAGGTTGTGTTTCCCACTTAGCTCTCTTTACCTATAGCGAAATTCTTTCAAGATCATGAAGGAGAGCCAGATCATATGGTCATAAGAGTTTATCAAGTGGTGGAAGTGCAACAGGTTAGGGAGCAGGTAATGGACATAGCTCATAGTCATCAACAAAAGATCAAGTAGGCCTTTGACAGGAAGGTTAGGAAGGAGGAATTCGAGCTGGGAGATTTGGTGCTTAAGTGGGATGAACCCAGGCAGGATAGGGGCAAACACAACAAGTTTGATGCCCTCTGGATCGGGCCCTTCAAAATCTTTGAAGTATTCTTAAATAAAACATACAGGTTGTAGGATTTGGAGGGTGAAAAAGTTTTTAGCGGCCCAGTAAATGGGCATTTCTTGAAGAAATTTTTTGTTTGAGCCTTAGACGACTCCTCTGTTTTTGTAAATATTGTTTTTCTGTTTATTTTCGGCTTAATAAATGACTTCATAGCCCAACAGAAGGAAACTGGAACTACAAAAGGGGTTCTTAGAGCACCGCAGGGACGACTCTATCCCCCATGGAGCCTAATGTTAGCACCAATTCTTGCAAGGGGGTGTTTCTCTTCGATTTCAGGCCCTTGGTGTAAATGCGTAGAAATGGGGTTTAAAAACCCATCAAATGCATTTTATTCAAAGGCTGCAGTCATGAGCGCCAAGCGCAACACACAAAATAAGTCCATTTCGGGCTTAAAATCAAGTGAGTCGGCATTTTGTTTTCATTAGCAAGGATCCATAAATGGAGCAGATCGACGATCATCGGGTAAGCTTGAGTCACAGAGTTGCACGAGGTTTAGCGCATGGGATCATCTCTTATGGCCAAAGTCACGAAATGATGAGCCGCCTCAACATTTCGGCTACCGGGACTTCAAAAGACAAGGGGTCACTTTTCCACTGCATTTCGAATCGCCGAAACCCGAAACGCAAAATGTAAAATCGCCCGAGGAGCTGTTTCGACATTCCGGCTACCGGGACTTTGAAAGACAAGGGGTCACTCTTCCATTGAATTGGGAATCGCCGAAACCTGAAACGTGAAATGTAAAATCCCCTCAGGAGCCATTTCAACATTCCGACTACCGAGATTTTGAAAGACAAGGGGTTTCTCCTCCACTGCATCGGGAATCACCGAAACCCAAAACACGAAATGTAAAAGCCCCCCAGGAGCCGTTTCAACATTCTGGCTACCGGGACTTTGAAAGACAAGGGGTCACTCCTCCACTGCATCAGGAATCGCCGAAACCCGAAACACGAAATGTAAAAGCCTCCTTGAAGACAGTTGCATGGCCCTGTGGTTACGTTGAGAGTGAAACCTGAAGAAATGAAGGATGGCCTCCAAGCTTTGGAAAACCGACACATGGTCACTCTCTATGTATTCATTCTCGGCCACCCTCCATGGAAGAAGCAGTTAATGAATATTGAACAGGTGATTGAGACCTCAGATCAACCCATAAATGGAAGGCATGGGAAGGGTCAGAAGAAGTCAACACATGGTACTCTGATGGATAGTTTCCTTGCAGAAGCCATGTCGTCTGAAGCAGTGTCAGACAAGAAGCTATGTGTATAGTCTGAAGGAAGATCATGCGCATGTAAAGCCTTAAATGAGGTAGCTCAGCTACCCTCTTGGGGCCAAGGAGGTGAATTTCTCTGAGTATATAGACTCACTTTTCATATTTTGTAAGGATGGATGGTAGAGATAAGCTCCCAATTGTAAAGCTTTAACAAAGCCTCTAGTTCTCTGGTTATAGATTGATAGTTCAGACTTCTTGTTTAATGGAAGCCAGCATATTCCTCCCCTTTTTCCTCTGAATCTTAAGAGCTCGGGCATGGATGATCCAGTCGAGTGTTGTAGTGACTATATAATGCATGTTTGATTATATTAGTTTCACAACATCTTAATTTTCTTGAAGTTTTTGAGATCTGAGAGGATCTCATATTTGTGACGTTTCCCCTGTTTAAAGGCTGCTGGAAGATCGGATATCCAGAGCAAGCTTTATTTCCTTTGTTTTTTCCTCCACTTACTCACTACTATGAAAAATTACTGGTTTAAATTAGATCAAGACCTCACCTGTCTTAGTTGTTCCAACCCAGGTTTCTGAGTTAGAATGATATTGTTCTGAGTTTACTTCCATTCATCACCCTTTATCAACAAATCGTGACATTTAAACTGATGGGCATTGGGCTCTGCTCCTACTTCAATAGAGGAGTGACTTCTGATGCCAACAAAGTGTACCAACACAACATAGATTGTTGTCAATGGATGAGGCCCTGAAAGCCACACCAACAAGATGGTGGGGGACACGCAAAAGCAACATCATAGACTGGGTACAATGCCGAACTTTGATGACAACATAGTTCTCAGCACAATTAGAAGGCTGCGAAGTGAGGTACATAGGTTGAAGCTGCCTGAAATACCATGTGTAGAGTTGCAAAGAATCCTAGAGAAATATTCCTCAGGAACAGTGGATGCACAAATTCATTAACACACTGGACACCACCCCTATCAAATGGTACATCCAAGCGGAGCTGCGCCTCATCACTGCAGATTGGGAAGGTATGATTCATAATTTTGTAACCACCTTTTTATTTGAAAGTCAATATCCTTCAGTAGACCAAGTGTTATAGATTGTGAGACAGAAAGTATTTGAGGAGGCATCTAGCTTCCCTTTGGACCAAGAAGAGGACGAATGGACTGCGCCCCTCCAGAAATTACAAAGCTGTTACAACATCAATGCTAATGAAGACGATGATCCAAGGAAGGTGAACATCACAAAAATAGAAGGTGAATGAGATGTGGAAGGACCTAGAGTTGAGATACCATTCATTGGACAACCAATCAATATTAAAAAAGTCAATATTGGGACAGAGGAGACACCGAAGCTTGCCAATGTCAGAGATTATTGGGATGCTGCTACCATTGACAAGATTACAAAGTTGCTGCACGAGTATCAGGACTTGTTTTTGACCAAGTTCATTGATATGAAGGGTATCAAAGGAACTATGGGAGAGATGAGGATACCTTTGAAACCAGATGAAAAACCAGTCAAACAAAGACCCTACAGATTGAACCCAAAATATAAGGAGAAAGTGAAGATTGAGCTCGATAGAATGCTGGCAGCAGGGATTATAGAACCTGTCGAAGAGTCAGAGTGGATTAGCCCTATGGTGGTGCAAGACAAGAAGACCGATGAGATCAGAATATGTGTGGATCTCAGGAAGTTAAATGATTCTTGTTTGCATGACCCCTTCTCTACACCATTCACTGACGAAGTATTAGATAATGTAGGAGGCCAGGAGGTATATTATTTTACAGATGGATTTTCAGGATACCATCAGATCCGGATTGCCAAGGAAGATTGCCACAAGACCACATTCACAATAGAGTAGGGATCCTATCAATACACAGTAATTCCATTTGGATTGAAGAATGTCCCAACCATCTTTTCCAGGGTGGTGTTCGAAGCATTCAAAGAGTTTCTGCATAAATTTCTAGAAGCATACTTTGATGATTGGACTGTGTTTAGTTTATTGAAGAATCATATTGAATGTCTAAGGTTAATGATAGACAAATGCAGTTAGTGACAAATTTCTTTAAATATGAAGATGTGCATCTTCTTCTCACCATTTGGAGTACTGTTAGGTCATATTGTATGCAAGCAGGGATTGTTGGTGGATCCATCTAAAATTGCCATTATAGTTGATTTTCCACCTCCTACTTTAGTTAAACAACTACTCACTGCACTAGGACATACTGGCTATTACAGGAAGTTCATTAAAGGATATGCCCAGATTACAACACCTATGGAGAAAATTCTAAAGAAAGACTGTCAATTTCACTGGACAGACGAGTGCCAATAGAGCTTCGACACGCTGAAACAGAAAATGGTTACTGTGCCTTTCTGTTTTTCCTAGATTGGAGAAAAGAATTTCATGTGCATGTCGATGCATCTTCCATTGCACTGGGAGCTATGTTAGCACAACCACGAACAAGAGATATCGACCATCCGTTATCTTTTTCTAGTAGGAAGCTATCTACAACTGAAATTAATTACACCTATAATGAGAGAGAAGGATTAGCCATGGTGTATGCACTGCAGAAACTTCACCACTATTTCTTGGGAGGTCATTTTAAAATGTTTACTGATCACTCTGCGCTGAAGTACCTAGTCAACAAGCCAGTGTTGGGGGGAAGAATATGCATATGGATTCTGCTATTTCAGGAATATGATTTTGAGATTGTAGTTAAGCCATGAAGGATGAACAAAGGTCCTGACCACTTGTCGAGGTTGGAACATGGAGAAGAGCCCACTAATTTGGAGGACACACTACCAGATGCACAACTACTAGCAATTAGAAATATTGATGATCACTTCGCAGAGATAGTCCAGTTCCTGTAAACACGAATGGCACCTCATGAGTATACCATCAACCAGAAGAAACAACTGGTAGTGCGTGATGTAAAATTTTCACTTATACCTGGATAACTATACAAGATGGGACCTGATGAGACATTGAGAAGGTGTGTTATGGAGGCAGAGCGACCATCGATCCTCGTAGAGGCGCATGAAGGCCTCATAGGAGGACACTATGCAGGGAAAGCAATTGCGCAGAAGGTTCTGGGAGCTGGCCTTTGGTGGCCTACCTTACATAGAGATGCTAAAGATTATTCCAGAGCCTGCGATGTATGCCAAAGAGTTGGGAAACTTTCCAGAAGAGATGAAATTCCATTAGCACCATAGCTGACCCTACAATCATTTGAAAAGTGGGCCATTGAATTCGTGGGACCCATAAACCCACCAGGAAAGTGCACAAGAGCAAGGTACATCATCACTGCAATAAAATACTTGACTAGATGGGCTGAAGCAAGAGCAGTTAAGGATTGTAGTGAAACTATAGCCGCGTGGTTCATATTTGATGACATCATAACCAGGTTTGGATGCCCAAAGATCCTTATGAGTGATCAAGGCATAGATTTCATCAATAAGATAGTTGAAGCCTTGAGTGAGGAATTTGTAGTACATCATCAGAAGAGCACACCTTACCATCCACAAGCAAATGGGATAGTTGAAGCATTCAAAAAGATCTTGGAGACAACTTTGACGAAGATTTGTAGTGTGAACAAGGATGACTGGGATTTAAGAGTACTTGCAGTACTATGGGACTATAGAACCACTTGCAAGAAGCTGACCATGAAGACCCCTTTTAAGATGGTCTATGGTTTTGAAGCCGTTGTCCCAATGGAATATTTGGTACCAAGCCTACAGATCGTTGCTTTTACAGGCATGGATGATGCTAGCGTTGTTCAGGAGAGTCTTGCCCAGTTGGTTGAGATAGAAGGAGACATATTTATTGGAGGATTCCATCAACAGGTGCAGAAGGAAAGAGAGAAGGCCTATCATGACAGACACATCAAGAAGAAGGCATTTAAGCAAGGTGATTTGGTATTGTGGTATGACAGTAAGTTTATAAAACATCCAGGGAAGTTCAGAACGCATTGGCTTGGACCATATGAGATTGCCTATGTTACCGAAGGAGGAGTTGTGCAACTGAAGACATTGAATGAAGAATGGAAGGAAGGTTTGGTGAATGGGAGTCGACTGAAGTTGTACTATGACAACCAGCGGCCTCACAAATCTCAGTAGAAGCAGGAAGAAAAGGGTCTAGGTACCAGGTGCAGTTGAAATTGGGTACCAGACACAGAAAAGACAGTCTACACAAGGGAAGAAAGGAGGCATGGAGAAAAAAGCAAAGGCTGCACTGCGCAGTCTAAAATTTGAAGTAAAATAGAAGGATCATATATGAAGTGCCTCGGGACGAGTCATAGGTGAGTGTTGGGGGCCTGTTGGCCCTTGGTTCTGGAAGCAAGTGAAGATCAAGGAAGAAAATGTGAAATGCGAACTTCGTGGAAGACACCGTGACTGTTACTGGGTCAAAGTAATCAAAAGAGTAGAAAAGGCAGAGCGAAGCAAGGAAAAGCAAGCTGTTGGATGAGGAGATCAAGAATGACAGATCAACAAGGAAGAAGGATTGTGGACAAATCAATAAGTGGAAAAAGCCACCGTTGGATTCTTTGGATCACCGCACGAGAAGAACAGAAAGACAGGCTGGCGAAGCCTTGAAAAGATGGGTCAAGTTGACCTAGGGTTTTAGATACCTAGGGTTTTGGTATCTAGGGTTTTGACACTTAGGTTTCGACCTAAGGTTGTCAGTGAGCTATTGTAATGTATAAATAAAGGCCTAAAGGACCTGGGTCGGGTTGGTATGATATTATTGTTGATCTAGTTGTATTGTTATGAGTTATTATTGTTGAGAGAGAGGGAAGCGCTAAGTGTGAGAGCCTTATGGTATTGTAAGATATTTAGCTGGGTGCAAAGGTCAAGTCCTACAGCTGGGTGCGCAGGAAAGGGAGAGATAGAGAGAAGAAGAGAGAAGATCTACTAGCTAAGAGAGAAGATAAGAACTGTATGCTTTACCTTAATATATTATAAGCACAGTTCTGTGGATGTAGCCCTAGAGAGAGGGTGAACCACGTATATTTTGTGTCATGTGTGCGATTGATGATTTGATCTCTGTCACTGTTATATTGTTATTTTCATTGTTGTGTTAGATCATATCTATAGTTGTGTAGAGTAGATCTAAGAAGGTATTGGATATATGATGGTTGTGTGATGTTTTGTCATATCCACTTGATATTCCCTTTGGTTGTAGACATCTCTGTCCTACAACCCCCTCATAGCTTCTTCGGGTGAGACTGCATCTTCTTCGCAGGTGTTACCGAAAGGGCTAGTAGCTAGGGCTTGTTGGTGTTCTCTAGGAGTGAACCTTGGGTCTACCCCTATGCTAACAAGAGGCCCTGAAGCAAGCAAAGGAGGAAGCCAGAGGAAGCCATAGAGAAATGTCGGGTTGTGTAGCAAGAAAAAGATGACCTTCAGGTGAAGTTTGCAGAGGATAGAGCACAAATCCAGAAGCAGAAAGAACAGTTGCTCGTAGAGCAGATGGGAGTTAAAGAAGTAGTCACCAGAGCACTTCGCTCTATGATGGGATTAGAACATATGGAAGAAGAAATAACTGAGAGTCAGGTGGGGAAGATCGTTGAGGCCATTTAGCAACTCCAAGAAAGAGAACTAGAATTGCAAGCAGTGCCAAGCACTCTGTAGGAAGTGCGAGATTAGAGAGAATAACCTGCCAGGAGCACATTTGAAAGAGTCAAGGCATTGGCCTTGGAATGCAAGCAACTCAAAAATCGAAGTGCGCAGACTTATGAGCACCTTGTAGAGGACCCAAAACTAAGGACATTGGAGTCACAACTCTAGGAGGCAAAGAAACAAGCAACAACAGTACAAGCACATTTCAAGCCACTGTTAGCAGTCGAGATGATGAAAAGGTCACAAGAACAACGCATGGTTCAAAAACATGTCTATGCCATCCAGAGTAAAGTCATGGAAGTGACCCAGAGACTCCATCCAGTGGAGGATGAAGCTTGCACACTTTTTGAGGAGATTGAAGGACAAGGTACACAACTAGAAAAAGTGGTCACCACGGTGGAAGAATGCCTGGAAGGACCGGTGACTGAGAAAGTTATTCAAGAGTTCACCAAGCAAGAGGCTCTGGCGAAGCACCAGGTTGAAGCAGCTCGAGCCAAGATCGAGGCCTTTGAGGCAGACTTACCCAGATCAGAGTGACTTAGGATGATTCACAGGTGAGTTTTGGGGGCTTGTTGGCCCTCAACCAAGTTTTGGAGAACCTTGGTCGTGTTTGACCACTTTTTGGGACTTCGATAGGCTGGTCGAAGACAGAGCGCCAAACGAAGAGGAGATTGCAGGATCTCACCCCCTTTTGTAGGATTTTTGGGTTTAGGGTTTATGTAACAGGTATGGGATGTCAACCCATGGGTTTTACCCATGTTTAGTCCCCTTTTGTAATGTATAAATAGATCTTTAGGCGATGTAAGAAATACCAATAACTGAGTGCAAGTGTTATGCTAAGTGCAAGTGATGTAAATAGTTGGATCTATGTGATCAAGTTGGCTCTGTGCATACTGTGTGTTGAGAACTTGCAGAGCTAAGTGCAAGTGATTGTAAGAAAGGCTCTGTGCTGTGCCAAACTCGGGGAAGGAGGATCTGGCGAGGTGCACGCAGATCTCCTGTCCTATGTGGAGATGGTTTTGATGCTCTGTGCATGTAAGGATATTGACAAAATATAATAAAGAAGACGAAGAGTTGGTGGACGTAGCCCCACGCTGGGGATGAACCATGTATATCCCGTGTTATGGTTGCTCTGTGTGATTGACGTGATTTATGCTTAGTGTTGTTATCTTAATGTATGTTATATGCATCTGATATAGTAGCTTAGTGCTTAGTAATGTGAATGAATGCTAGGTCTGATCTATTTCTATGTGCTAAGTGCTTGGAAGTGTTAGATCTTGTTGATTACTGCATTGTTATGTAATTTGGGTTTTACCTGCGATGTAAATAAAGGGTTCAAGACTAATGAATGATAGTTGCTAAGTTCTCTGTTAAGTATTGTGATCACAGATTTGTGTCCCAACTAGGTTGTATACACTCGAGTCCTGCAACCCCCCCTACCTCTACCTCGGGTGAGACTTCATCTGCTTCGCAGGTGTTGCCGAAAAGGCTGGTATTTAGGGTTTTTTTGGTGTGTTGTTGAAGCGTTGAACCCTGGCTCTACCCCTATGCCAACAGGTCTTCATTGTCTAGCACAAAATATTCCCGGGGGAACATCCTATATATTTCTTCACAAGTTGGGCATTTCTAGAGGTTATTATGATGATTGATATCTATTAGCAATAGATTTCCTAGACTCTTTCCCTGTGCAACAAAGTTTTGAATGGGTGGATTCCTCTCCTCATCTATGCTCTTAACCTTATGTATGGCCTAGGACCTATAGAATTCACAACACAATAAGGGATCTATAATTAAACTTGAAATCACTGTAAAATTATAGAAGGTTAGAAGCGAGGGTTCACAATTCTCTTATGATTCTTTTCACAGACCCCTTTAGCATACTTCAACTCAAAGAATGAATTCTTTAGCATGTGAATTAAGTTAAGACCACTGACCCATGAACATTTTGATCTCTAATAAATCAATTCATATTCAAAATATTAGCAGGAAGTAAATGTGCAGGGCCATCAATGCTTGTGGAGGAACAATATTGTAGAGGAACAAGCTTGCGGAAATAAGAGTATTCAGAAGATTAAGCTTGTGGGAAAATTATCTTACGAAAATATAGTCTTGCGAGATTATTCTCTTTTTGTGAATACAAGCATGTGGATAGAAACCTTTCGGGAAAAAGGTCTTTTGGAAAGGTAAAGGGTGGCCACTCGAAAGAAATTCCTGAAAGATATTCCTTGAAATAATATTCAAGGTATCTCCTCGAGAAAGGTGCTAAGTGTATGTTTTCCAAGGGTAATAGATAACAATGTTCTATTAAGGTATGGTGTATATAATTCCTTTATAAAAAACTTGATTAAACTCTATTAATATCACACACTTAAACACTTAAGTCAATGACAATTCTTTTTGGAATGGTGTTTTGGAAGAATCAACTTGTGGGAAGATGAGTATTCAGACGAGTAATCTTGCGGGTAAATCCTCTTCGGAAATGAAAAGAGTGTAAACTAGAGGGGACCATTCGAAATATATTCCCCAAAAGAATATTTGGGCTAGTCTCAGGAAGTGTGCTCAATATGTATGGTTAGAGACTAAGCAATATTTCGAAGTCATTTGTTAAATAATATATATATATATATATATATATATATATATATATATATAACTTTTTACAATAAAACACAAAGAAGACTTTCCAAGGAAAATAGAAAAATACTTCTATTGTAAGCTTGCACAAAGAAGACTTTCCAAGGAAAATAGAAAAATACTTCTATTGTAAGCTTGCAGGAAAGCTAGATATCGATTGATGCTTTAACATTTAATACTTTACTCAGAAAATTCCAAAAAGGGGAACCCACTAGGCTTACTACCTATAGGTTTTGGTAAATTCATGGTAGAGCACTAAAGTGAAATTTGACAGTGAAATCCCGTGAGGATACGCCCGACAAGCTTGTGTATTTCGGGTTGCGGGGAAAATTTAAGAGGGTGCAATGAATATTGTATTGAAAAACTTGATGGAAATATTCCGATAGATTCACATCTTTCAGACTTTAGAGGATTTTTTATATAAAGTAACTTCAATATTCCGAGTAGGGAATTTCCGAACAAGAAAAACCTGAAAGGCTTGTGGGTTGGAAAACATGGTTTAACCAACATGGATATGAACATGAATCCGACTTAGGTGTCATCTAAATTTAAGGGGATCCGAATTGATTTTGTGATGAATAAGAATCAAAATTTCATGCTCATTCATGAAATATATCAATGTTTCAGAACTGAGCGTGTGAATGAGGAAATCATAAGATAAGAAGAGAAAAACGACATCCTCTGGGTAAGACCCAAGATTTACCCAAAATTGAGGAACCACTCTCTATCCTTAATAGCTTGTGTATAGTTTCAATAGGGGGGTCATTTAATTTTCTTGAAACAAGAAAATTTAATGGGAGTTGTTGCAGGAAAAACACCTTGATAACTAATTATTATTACCTTAGTGATCCTAACCCTAGGAATACCCCTCTTTTATTTTTAGGAGAGCCAATGTAAAGTGAGAAGAGATTTGTGTGGTGACATTGACACCCTCTTAAGTTCCCTTTTACCTTGCATTGATCTTAGAAATTTGGAACATTATTGTCAGAGAAAAAGTTCACTTCTAGGATTTTGAAGTTAATCTTCATGACAAATTGACGAGTATAAGCTTTAGGGTTTATTATACAAGCTCATCAGGAGAATCCACATAGAGAATTTGTAATGGAAATAAGTCAATATGGGATCAAAGTAAAATCCAAGGATAATCAATATTGGGAAACACTATTTTCCCAATGAGAGGATGAAATCGGTAATATAAGGATGTATTTGCTTGGACATATGATGATCTGAAGGCATACAAGGGTGATATTATTTAGCATACCATTCCATTGAAGAAATATACAAAGAAATTTGTGTTAAAACATAGGGATATGAATTCAAACTTGGAACCTATAATGTAGAAGGAGTTACAAAATATGGTTGAGGCCAAGATCATTTCTCCTACAATGCATTCAACTTGAATGGAAAATTTGGTTCTGGTAAGAAATACAAATGATAAAATAAGAATATGTGTCAATTTTAGACATTTGAATCAATTGTCATTGAAGGAAAACTCTTCTTTTCCAAATATGGAACATCTATTGTAGAGGATAGAAGGACCGAGAATGAGGTTAGTGATGGATGGATTCTTATGGTACAATCAGATAAAAGTTAAGGAGGATCAACACAAAACCGATTTTATCATGCTTTGGGGAGCATTTGAGTATATTAGGATGCCCTTTGGTTTAATGAATGTTGGATATACATTTCAAAGGGAAATGGACTTTGGATTTAAGGATATTATGGGTAGAATTATTGAGATTTATCAAGATGATTTAATAGTGTTC
Organism: Picea sitchensis; assembly: GCA_010110895.2. Lineage (NCBI taxonomy): Eukaryota > Viridiplantae > Streptophyta > Pinopsida > Pinales > Pinaceae > Picea > Picea sitchensis. Next base: position 193,175 of record SNQJ01S0007210.1, read on the forward strand.
ACAAAGGAAATAAGTGCTCATGTCCAACATCCTAGGCATTTATTTTAGAGGTCTAGAAATAATGGGACATCATTGAACCCCAAGAAATTGATATTTCGGGTGGATGAAGGAATGTTACTGCATCATATGGTTTTGAAAGAGGGTATTGACAATCAAGTTATATGTATTACTTTTGTTACAAAGAAAATAGATATAAATTTTGTTTCATTTATTCATCAACCCAAAGTTACTATGTACTTGTGAAGTGTTAGGAAATTTAATTCCACACTAAACCAAATAGGAAAGAGAATATAGGAATAACAGAAAATAAACAATGGAAATCACATATTTAACACAAATATTTACCTTGGAAACCAAAAACCAAGAAAACTAGCATTCCTTGAGTGAGTCCCACTCTTTGTTATCTTATTCATTCAATGAATAAATATTTACATGAATAACCTTGGTCCACACCTAAGACACAATCATAATCATACTCTCTTGATAAAATGCAAGGATAACCTACAACCAATTCGACTTTCATCTACATGACCGATAACATTCTGTTGAATATTAGCATGAACATCAATTAAATATTATATTTTACAACATTACATGGTGCCTTATTTATAGGCTTTACAGGAGGAAAAAACCTAAAAAATGGTGCCCAAAAATGGTTATATATCCATGCAGATGATTGTATACAAATCCCATGAATATCGAGATTCAGTTACAACTAACTTCATGTCGAACTCCAGTCGAGCGTGAACTGAATGAAGGATATTTGGAAACAAGAAACGAATAATTGATCGTTCACAAGTAACGATGTCAGAAGAGTGGTACCGTCCAAACACAACTTGGGAAGCAACATAAAAGGGGTGATGCTACTACATTCTCGAGGTCTTGAAATCAACCTCAGTGGTATGAATCCACACTATGTGAATACATGTGTTGAAGTTGAACATAGTGATACACCATTTGATTACTCATCATTGATGTATACTGTTAACAAATGTGAGAAAACCTACCAACAATGATAATGGGCATCAAGGTACCTAGTACAATATAACAAGTGTGAATAAAGGAGTTGATGTCAAACAACTGGTAGAATCTATCGGTCATGGACATTGATGTATTCCCATTGTCAATAGCGAGGGAACTTGACACTGATGACTGCAAACCCCAAGGTACTAATAATGACTCTAGATCCCTATCCCATAGAAAGATGTGCTGAAGTCGATAGGAAGATATCCACCAGAAGGAGGGAATTAAGGCATCCCCCTCATCCAACACGAGGAGTAGTAGAAGGCAAAATATTTGGAAGAACTTGGAAAAAATATTGAAAGACCCACCATGAAGTACGTCTCTCACATGCACTAGGTGTGAATAGTGCACAAAAGAGACCCTCTGGATAATAACCAATAATGAAGACTACCGACAAAGGTGATGAAACCACCAATGGGAACAAATGGAATCCAAAGTACTACATGAATCCCAATGTGTGAATAATGTTTTTTCTCTCGAACACACAAGGGAAACAACCAAGTCAATGACTAATGATGAAATGTCATCTGCTGAGCACAAGGTCATCTATCCAGGGTGTGACTCTAGGTTAAAATATCAGAGAATTGTGTCGTAGTCGATAATAGTTTCACCCGCCGACAAGAAGTCAATGGAGACCCTCCACACCAACACAAGCATAGGATAAATATATTCTTGATTATGAGAAGTACTTGACATAGAGGAAGGCCACCTTACAAAGTCAAGAATTCTGCGGAATGGACGACAGAGGATAAAACTTCCTTTGAACAAAACACCATAGAATGAAGCGACTTAGGTAGCATGGAATGAAAAATGAACATTGACATAAGTATATGATGCATTAGGCAACAAAAAAATATCCATAATGATTGGAAGAATAACGAGCCAGAGGAGCAAGAACTCAATGTAACTGATTCCGTTTCTTAAATCCATACTAAACCCAAATTTTGTTGAGACATGAATCAAAACTTTTTGTTTTTTTCAGAGGTGACTCGAATGCTACCAATAACTAAAAGGAAGACTCATTCCCATGCTCTTTTTTATTTATTTGATTTTTTGTGTTTTTCATATTGGAAAGCCTAAAAAATAATAAAAGAATGTTAGAATACATAGAGGAAACAAGTGTTGCAAAAAATAAAAATAGTTCTAAGCACAAGGAACATGCCTATGCTCAATGAAAGGAAGCAAGTGTAGGATATGGACACTCCAGTGAATGTTTCCTCCTAGGGTATAGGTGTAAAATTTCAAAGGAAAATATTGCAAGGCTAGCAACTAATGAGAATGCATAACAAATGGGTAAGCTACAATAAGTTGAAACCAACATTAGGCTCAAAAGCGCGAGCAGTAAGTATGTAATGAAGTCACAAATTGAAAACAAAATTATGGGAGCCCCATAGGTAAATATCCAAAAATATGATTGAGAATAATATGAGGCTTCAACACAATGTCATGGTGGGACTAACAGAACTCCCGAGCCTAAGAAAATATTTCATCATGAGCACCAAAAGGAAAATCAAGGTGCTATCTAGGATTCCCATGACGGTAGGCTCTACTACAAACAAGACGACACTTAAATTCAGCGGGAAAATATTGTGTCACCAGTAAATGGGGTTGAACCTAAGGAAAATGTATAACAAGTCATTGATTGTGCATAATGCAAGGAAAAATGAATCCTACCCTATATGCCAATGACAACAACATTACCTAAAAAGAGTCAAGAAAATGGACCAAAAGATATAAAAACGCCGTTATTAATAATCTTCCCTACAAAATCTAAGCTCAAACGGTCATCTTATACAAATATATAGTTCATTAGGTGTTTTAGACTAAAAACTAGTGAACAAAATGTAAAAATTGGTAAAACATTCTTTATAATAGGGAAAATTGACCCAAATAACATTTCATTTTAAGTTTTTACCAAATTTGTGCAAATTGAGTGAAAAAACTTCCAAACTTCCAAAGATTAGAATGAGAGATACAAGAGTTGAAATCACCCACCATGAGAACCGGGTAAGCAAGCATTCCACCCTCTTCATTTTCATCCATAAGCTTTTTAATTTCTGCATTTTTCCATTTAGCATTTTTAATTTTCAAGGAGGGGAAGGATTGTACACACCCTCCTTTGGAACAAGGAATGTATACCTAGTCCTAAACATGCCTTCTCTTAATGAAAACCACATACATATGCAACTTTCATAAAATAAAGGCATGTATATGCACACAACCTTTGAAAAATGAATAATTAACTCCTCTTTTTTGTCTTGCATACTTCACATTGGTGTTTGAATGGAGAGAGAGGGAACATGAAGAAATGGAACATGAAATCGAAGACAACCTAGAGGCATTGGAATCCCCCCATCTATGTGTTTTGGGAAAATTATATGACTCCCCAAACATGCAGGCTCATAAAAGACTTTTGCAACTCTTGATCAATTATTGGGAACTAGATGCAAATGCGTTCATGATGGATGGTCAATCTATCAAACTAGAGGTTCATGATATTTATTTCATCACAAGGCTCTTTTGATGAGGTGACATAGTCAACCTCAGAACCCAACGGGGAATAGGTATGATCATTGAGGATTATATTGCATCTTATTGCACCCTTGGGAAAAAACGGGTTGGGAGCCAAGTCCCAATCCATAATATAGAGGACCTAAGTCTCAAATTCATTCTACATACCATTACCAGGATCGTGGGATCTTCCTCTCTTCACTAGGAATCAAGACCACAAATGTTCTATGATGCTGACTATCTACGACCAGTTATATATGACTGGAGTACATGTTTGCTACAAAGTATGAAAACCCATCTCACAGAATGTAAGAATGGGAAGATGAAGAAATTTGGGTATGGTAGCATTTTATGTTGTTTATTTTTTGAAAGGGTATCCACTTTGAATCCTCGAGTCTTTATGGAAACCCATGGACTCTATGAACCATGATTTCTGCAATGGTCCATTATGATACTACAATTTGGATGGGAGCATATAACAAACCCCTATGATGATGCATTCTTTGATTGGTGGCAATGTCAAATTATAGAGACTAACGACTATCCCTACGAAGGAATAATTTTTTCCAGAGACCTAGATATGGTTGTTCCTTCTGGTGCTACGTTGGATGAAATGATAAAGAATTTTTTTAATTTATGAGTTTATTTAATTTTTAGTGATTTTATTTATTTCAAGAGGCGAACCAAAATATTTTTGGCATGGATAACAAAAGCTAACAAAGTGTAAAGAATGTGAAGATATTGGACCTAGGAGGCCAAAGGGGTACCCACACTATTGTCATCAATGAAGTGGCATAGAGAAACCAGGTGGGGAAACCACACATATGGAGAGGACATTTCATAATGTCCAGAGAAATCTAGACAATCTCACTCACCATATCCCTATGGTATAGATTGAGGATTTGTTGGAGCATATGCAACGACAAGTAGTTGGTGTACCACGTGCTTGGGTGCGGTTCTTCTAGTGTCTAACCAACACTGTAGTGTGTTGTAGGGACACACATGAGGGGGAAGGGCCCTCGACATATATTCCATGTCATCTTTTGTATCAACATATAGATAGACATTTGGGGATAGAGACCCAATTTTGTAACTAATAATCCATATTTTTTGTACATAATGGACATTAAAATAACACACACACACACACACACACACACACACACACACACACACACACATACATACATATCTTTTTTCCTTGGTACTTGTGTGTCAATGTGTTATGTACATTTATGTGTGTGCTTATGTATTTTAATTGTGTGACAAATGCCAATATAATACATAGTTAGCATATGCATCGAATACAAAATTTTCAATTCTAGAAACATGAATATACATAATGTAAATAAAATGTCATTCCAAGAGATGTACCCAAAGGAATTGTTAGAGAACCGTAGGATCACACACATGGTATTCATCGTTTATCTATGACACCACCAATTGGGAATATAGGTAAACTTCTAAAGATAAGATACCATGCAAAATAACATCCCTTAAGAGTTCAATCATGACACTATAATCAATCATGTTATTCGTTGCTAGCCCTAGACAAGTTCCTTTAGATGCAACCACTTGTACCAAGGACGAATAAATTACCCATATGACAAAAGAAAGGTTCTAAGTGTGACAGATTGCACCATCCGCAAACCCAACATAGACCAAATATTCTAACAACATCTTCCAATCAAGCAAAAGCACTATAAATAACCAAAAATAGAAAGAAAACAAAACTACACAAAACCTAAATACTACCAATGTACAATAATTACAATGGGAAAACACTTGAGCACCGAGGCTCAAGTGTAGTAC
>SNQJ01S0007211.1:17184-28078 GCA_010110895.2 Picea sitchensis
TACGGTCTAGTAATGTCCAACCCTAATTCTTCCATCACCACCTTGGGCATTACATTATGCGAGGCACCAGAATCCATTAAGCAGTTGTGCAATATCTTGTCATGGATATTTAATGAAATGTAAAAAGGTGGAGAGGCATCAATACTATCTTCAATGTGAGGTCCAATAGTTATAGCAGGGTTTTCATCCTCTAGATTGATCGTATCTAAAAAGGTGACATGAGATGGATCCTGTAGAGCCTTGAGGATGGTCTTTCTGAAAGGTTATGTTTTCATGAGTTCTAATAATGACACTGAAATCTTGATTTTGTTGATTTCATGTTCTAAACTGAAAGCATAAACATTTATATCTGGTTCCTTTATGTCAACAGTACTATCCTTGGCAGGTTGTTTCAATGGTTGATCAACTTGGATCTTGGGAACACCTTTGATAATTCCTATCTTAACTGGAGTATTGGCCTTCTTTGTGGAAACAGGTGTATCAAATTTAGGTGCATTCGAACCAGATCTGAGATTGTATTTTTTCCTTTTAGGTTCCTGTTGAACGATCTCATCTTCATCCCCTTCTTCAAACTGATTTGCAACCAAAGCATCTTCATAATCCTACTGTGTCACATGTAGAGGAGATGATTTAGAATCATTCAAATGAACTGCAGGGTCTTCTTATGTATCATCCTCATCCTCCTATTCTAAAAAGGAGGTAACACCTTTTGGTCATCTTGGTTTTTTCTTTCTCTTGGTAAGATTTGAGGTACATTGTTTGGTCTCCTAAACTGATTTGGATTTTTGTAACTGCCCTCTTGTGTAGGTCTACTAGGTTGTTTTTGTTCTATATTTAACCTTGCCATTTCAGATGTCAAAGTTTTCAGCATCTTATCCATTTCATCCATTTTAGAGTCAGATGTTGAATTAGAAGATGAAGGCAATTCTTCCTTTTACTTTTTCCTATCTCTTTCATTTCTAGACTTCAATTTGTCTGTTGTTAATATGTTTGATTCTACCTCGATAGCAGCATCTTGCATCAGGCTGAGGGTAGTGGTTCTTCTTTCCCTAAGCAACAAGGAAAATTCGGCATCGAATGCATTGGCAAAAGTGATTTTAGCTTATGTCTCTGAAGGTTTTATCTCCTCTGGAATTTTACCATACATTTGGTTGAACCTTTTGGTAAAATCAGGTATTGATTCACCTTGTTTCCTCCTTAAAGCATTGAATTTGGTGATGTAGTATAAAAAGTCCTTCTTGTCTTCCCAGTGTTTAAGAAAGTTAACATCTAAGGCTACGATATCAGCTATTGAATTAGGAGGCAAACTCCTGAACCACTTTCTTGCTTCCCAATTTAGACTTTGTAGGAATAGTCCCATCCACACATCAACATGTTGTTCATTGAAATTATCTGCAAAACTATAAAGTGAACTCAAATGCTCTTTAGCAGTAACTGATCCATCTCCATTGAATCTGGGCAAATATCTCATATAATCATTTGGCGGAAAGGCACACATGACTTGTGGAAGAACCAAGGGAGCATACCTTGTTGCAACTATTTCGTCCATTCTGTCTGCAGCCATATTAGATATTTTTGGAGCTCTGGGAGTGAGTAAGATTGGTAATACTGAAGGAGAAGGCGTCCCTTGTGTATTACAACCTATATGTGTTGTCCCTGAGTTTTGATCTTTAGTAGATAAGGATTTCTCTTCTGGACTAAGGTCAACTAATGGGTTGAGAAACAGAGGATTCTCAAAAGAAAAATAATGTGATCTAAAATCTTCATATGAGATAGATCCAAGAGACGAAGAAGGTGTATTTGGTTCGTTCTTAATATCTGTGTTGTGATCTCTCGAAGTTTCAGTCACAGGCAAAATGTCTGGATACTCCTGTTTAATGAGTTCAGTAAGTAACTTCCACTGTTCTAGAGTTAATTTTGAAATAGTTGAAGGGAATGAAACTATATCAGACTCAATAACAGGTTTATTTTCACTTTCAGGATTCACATCTTCATCTAATTAGGTTTTGATGATTTTAGAGGATTGTCCTTGAGAACTTTCTGAAGACAATTTTCCCTTTAAGATTGAAGACTGACTTGAAAGAACTTTAGGTTTTCTTAATAACTTTTCAGGATCTGGAACTGCTGCAACATGCTCAAGATCTGGATTTTTCCTGGTTACTGGTCTCTTATTAGATGATGAAGAATTTAGAGGAGTTTTAGGTCCTTTAACTTCTCTTTTAGGAGCCAGAATTACCACAGAGGAGTCGTCAGGTGAATAATCACAGTCTTAAATAATTGTCCAAAATCTTGTTCACCACCAAGATCTGAATGTAAACTTGTCGTTCCCCCAGGGAAGATCTCTTTGTTTCTTCGTCCCCGGCAACGACACCAAAAATGTCAGTCCCTAAAGTTTCACTTGACTGTGAGAGGGAAAGCTAGGGCATCATTTGTTTATTGACAAGTATTTTTAAGGTTTTATGATTTGGTTTTTTGTAGGGTGGTTGAAAACTGGCTCAAGGTTACAACATGACATGAAAATCAAGATCAGAACATAACATATCCCATTGGCTAAATAATAGGTAGACACATAGATGGATTAAACCAATTTAAGAAAAAAGGAAGATGAAGTCTTCAATTTGTCAACTTCACATGAATTCTCATCTCAAAATGTCATAAAGAAACAAGACTATCAGCTTGATATCAAAACTCGAAAATTATCTCTATAGTAAAATTTTCACTGTATAAATTAACAGTCAAGAATAAAAAAAACATTGCAATCTGAATAATGAATTCAAGCATGAATAAAAAAAATAACAAAGTAGAAAAAAGAGGGTCTAACCATCCATGTGCCTTTGCTATTAAGTGTCAAATTGAACATAAATGCCTTATACAATGAGCTTCACAAAAAGGTCCCCTGGATCTCCAATTTTTTGACCTACACATAGTCTTTCCTCTGACTATTTAAACTATCTATACAACTTCCAGATCCTATCATCTGGTATATCTTTAATGACTAGATTTGAATAGTATCTATCTACTAAGGTAGTTCACTCAAAAAGAGCTTCTACAATCCCAAAATAGATCACAGCTCAACAACTTGATATTGTAAAATATTGCCAGCATTTACATTTGACTCTACAAAATAAGAATTTAGTTTGATTTTGTAAAACAGATCGAGGTCTTAGTATCTCGCTGACCAAAAACGAGTAGGCTTTGCCATATTTCCTGGAAAACATTTAAATCATGATTGTAACAAATTTCCATGTTACCTTTAGGATATAATCACAGCAGTAGCTTTAGCATTTTTCTGTTTGAGCTTTGTGGTAAGCATGACATTGTGCCAATAGAGTCTGAAATTAATCTCCCTAAGTTCTTTGAGCAATTCCCTTTTCTCTTTCTTCTTATTTTTAAAAACCTGAATCCTTTCTTGCCGACGAGCATTCCATTGTTCTATTTGTGCCTTTTCTTTCATTAATTGTCTGATTGTTTTCTGAAATTCCTTGATCCTTTCTTTATCCGTTTTGATTTTAATTTCGAATCCCAAGCATTCTTCAAAAGGTGCAGGTTCATTCAGGTTTAAGGCAACTTTGGGTTCTTTTGCTTTAAATTGGTACTTTGAGACTAATCCCGAGTTATGTTCTTCATCAGAACTTGTTGAATCTATAGCTCCAGACACATCTGATATGAGATCTGAGTCTTCAAAGTGATCTTGTTTATCCTCAAGGGTTTCACTAATACCTTTAGCCATCTCTTTAGTTTTTTCTAATCCAGTTGAAGCTCTCGTTACAGGTCCTATAGATGGTGAAATCATTATTTTTCCTTTGCTAACTGGTTTTTTAGGAAGTGAAGTTCTTTTTTCCCTTTTCCTGGTACTTGCTTTAGCATTCTCATAGTCATCTTCTATGACTATGACGTTTTCTTCTTTGATTGATGGATTAAACATGGCCTTTGACTTCAGTCTATACTTGTTGGTGACCTTAGTAGAATTCCTTCTAGGTTTCTGTGATACAGACACACCTTTAACCCTTTTCCCTTTGGTTGCAGCACCCCTTTTACTGGTTGTTGGCATTTCAAGCTTGATTGTAGTTTGAGTATCAAGACCTTTATCTGAATCATTTTCCCCTTTAACATATTCTTCAGAAAATGTTTCAATTTCTGGATCCCACCTAGGTCTTTTACTTATGCTCCTCCAGGTCACCCTGATATCAGACATTTCCTCTTTCACAAGGGTTTCATTGAAAATATCTCGACTCTGTGTAACAGTCATTCTCCCTTTGCCTTTCTTCTGCTTATTGGACTGAGTATTAGGGTTTAAAGATTGTGTGATCCAACTCCAGGGCTTCTATAATTCGCTCAAAGCAGACATGACTAAGGTTTTAATTAGGACTTGATGGAACAGACTGCTCTTAGCATTGGTGGGGAGTGACTGCACTCTCTTTGACATCTTTGTCAAGCTTTTGAGTAGAAAATAAGGGAGATTTAAAGGGTAAACACCATTTAAATGCATTAGTATCCTTATGTGGTAGATGTATCCTGATGTGGTAGATATAGACCAGTGAGAATCTATCTTCATAGGTGATATACCTATGGATCACGATCAGAGTCGTGTGCCATTCGGGTCGAATCCAGCTATGAGGTATTCCCCTTTTCCAATCTAGATTTTGCTTATCTGGAAGCAAGAATTGGTTTACAAACTTTGTAACCACATGCTCTTTCTTCCACCATCTTTCTCCTCCAACCACCAACCTGCAAGCCTTTGCAATAGTCTACTCTATCACTAGCATCGGCATCTTGCCAATTTCCACCTCGTGACCATCAAAATTCAGAGTGAACTCCATGGAGACCTGCTCATCATAACCCTAAAAATTGGTAAAGAATTCAAACCACCCAACATCTCTGAACCTTTGAGCCATCTGAGGATAGGCTTCAAGAAGTTCAACACCCTCTGGTTCTATTCTGACAACTTGTCTGCTCTTCTTTGGCGCCATCAAAACACAATTCTGCAACTAGCGCCCTCGGGTTCCAAATTTGCCACCTGCAATATGTTAGTGTATACTATTCCTTTGAGTGATTACCTGCACCTGAATTCAGCAAAATCGAACTAGTACAATATAACGGTCATTGAGAAATGGGTGATTTAAAATGAGTCTTCCGTGGGTACATAGCAATCGGATTATGAAACAGTTGAATTTGCAAATGATTTCCAAGCTTTCATGGACGCATGTGAACTCTCAAACCACGATTCATGTCATCATAGCGAAATCTGGATGTAGGCGTGTATCAAGGCACGATTATTTTGGCACTACGGAAATAGCCTTATTCCTGTAGCGCTATTAATGACTTAGCAAAATTTGAAAGTTTGAAATTCAAACAATCATATAAGGTGACACCTCGTTTTAAAACCATGTCTTTCAAAATCAAACTCAAATAAACTATCCAAAAACTGTAATGCAAACCATAAGACACTAAAACAAAAATTGAAATCAACTGGAAACAGAAAATGAAGTGTAGGTAAGAAGGATTTAGGATAAGGGTTTCTCACTAAACCAAGACAAAAATAGAGACTAACACTGTGTGTCCACGATATGATCAGTGGATGCCTATTCCATGCAGTTAGGGTTGAGCTATGTTGGTGTCAATTGTTATGTTATCTCCAAGGTGTCCAATAATGGTGGAAAATAAGGCCAAAGGAGGTCCACATTGAACAATGGGTGCAAGCCAAGGAAGGGAGGAATGTTGAGCTCAAAAGAATTGTCACCCACAACCTTGGTGATGGTGTAAGGTCCATAACGAAGTGGATGAAGCTTCTGATGAGGTCTTGTAAGGCGTTCTTTCTGCAAGTGCAACCAAACTTTGTCTCCCATCTAAAACTGATGTGGCACCCACTGTTGATCATGACATTGCTTGTACTTGGCATTGGATTTTTGTAAAATATTATGAACATGTTGGCATATGTTCTAGATCCTCTCAATGAACCGGGTGGATTTTTCATCTTTAGTTGGAGCATGCGACTACTCTGCCTAGGTGGTCGCAAGGGGTACTGCAACATCCATGGGACCCAAGGGTTGAAATCCCAACACCACCTGAAAGGGGTTGTGGCCAGTTGAGCTATGTATGGATATATTGCAGTTGTGTTGAACATAGGGAAGACTCTCATCCCATGTGAGGGGGTGCTTGGAATTTTACATGCGTAGGATGTGCACGATCATTCGGTTGACGACCTCAGTTTGGCCATCCATCTAGGGGTAGAAGGCAGTGGATTTGGTGTTAGAAAAACAAGACCGTGGAGCAATAAAATAAAACAAATGCAGAAACAAAACACAGAAGATACACAATACAAGAGAGACATGAATTTACGTGGTTCACCTAGTGTGGGCTACATCCACCAGAGAAATTGTCAGGTCCTTCCTGTATTATTATCCAGCAAATGAAGGGATACAACCTACATCAAAACCCATTGTAACTTCCTCTTCTTTCTCTCACAGTCTCCTCTCTCAGAATACAATATTTGCCATCAACCATAGCCGCAATACATTTCCCTCAAAAAAGAGGGTTGCCTTCTAGGGAAAAAAAACCTAACATAATCTCTACCGTTAGATCTACGACATTATAATGAATGGTCCAGATTTACAATGAAATTACAATATACATTTACAAGGCAATTTTTCCTTCGGGGGCTTCACCCTCGAACCCCTGTTGGGGGCCCGCTTGCCCCCAGACCCCCTAGCCAGGGGGATAGCCCCCCCAGACCCCGTAGAGGGAGTACCCCCCCTCTACACTCCCCCACGTGGAAGATTGTACATACGTCTGGGGTGTAAATACTTCATGCGGTATAAACACAGCTGAAAGTAAAAGACCTCTGAATCAGGAAGATAATCAGGCTCCACAACCAACATTTGGTGAGCTTGGTGTCTAGTAGTGACGAGAGGCTCGACCAGAAGGTGTTGAGGAAATGACTATCCCGATCTTAGATAACAGTTTTTGGGATCCCAAAGTGTACCCACACTCGTCCAAGGAAGAGCTTGGCAGTGGCCTCCATTGTGATGCTCTTCTTGCAGACGGTCATAATCGCCATCTTGGAAAAGCGATCAACAACCACAAAAACACATTCATTTCCCCGCTTGGTGGATGGAAGGCCCGACATGTAGTGCATTGAGATGGATTCCCAGGGCCTGTCAAGAGTAGGTAGATGAATGTACATGCCTTTTTTCTTAGTGGTTAGTTTGGCAATAGCACAGGTGGTGCAGGATTGAATATACTTGTTGACATCCTATCAAAGTTTCGGCCAAAAGAAATGTTGTTGCAACACTGCCACTGTCTTTTCCACACCGAAGTGTCCTGCCACCCAACTGTAGTGGGCTTCCCAAATCAGCTTCGCTCGGTCTCTTGATGGAACACAAAGATGGCCCAAATGGCACAACAACCCATCCTAAATATGGAAATTAGCGATAGTTGTGTTTGTGCCCAACATCTGGTAGGTGTTGGCGAAGTCAAGATCTGTCTCATAGAGGTGGGGCCATCCAGAGGTATCGTGGCTGCAAGAGTCTAGCACCATGGTGAGTGTCATGACTGGAGGTCGGCTAAGGAAATCAACGACTCGGTTGGCACTTCTTGTTTTATACTTGATGTTGAGGTGGAACTGTTGTAAATATGTGGACCACTTCTGATGGCAGTCATTATGCAATTTTCCTTGTGTATGCATGAACTGCAACGACTTATGATCAGTGTGGATGACCATCAACTTCTCGAGAATGTAATGCCTCCACTAGAAGTAGGCTTGCACAATGGAGTACATTTATTTGTCGTAAGTAGGGTACTTATGGACAACATCTGATAGTGTCTCACTATGATAAGCCACAGGGTGGCCATGTTAAGTGAGGACTGATCCCACAACATAGTCTAAAGCATTTGTCTCGATCTCAAAGGGTTGTTGCAGGTAAGGTAATGAAATCATCGAGGTTGAGCACAAGTGTTGCTTCATATCACCGAATGCTTGATTTTGGGATAGGCCCCACACAAATTTTTCCTTACCACCACCACTGTTGACTTGGCTGAGGGCCCATGCAATATGGGAGAATCCCAACACGAACCTGTGATAGAAATTGACAAGGCCTAAGAAGCTCCAAAGCTAAGTGAGTGTGGTTGGGGCTAGCTAGTCAAGGATGACCTTGATCTTGGTTGGATCCACATGCACACCATGCGCATCAACAATGCAACTTAGGTACTAAACCATGTCTAATGCGAAGGAACATTTTTTCAAGTTGGCATGTAGCTTGTGTTGCCATAGAGTGTGCAAAACATGTTGAATATGTTGTAAGTGTTACATCAAAGTCTTGTTGTAGATGAGGATGTCATCTAGATACACCACTACAAAATATTTAGTGAAATTCCACAAGATATCGTCCATCATCCTCATGAAAGTTGTTGGGGAATTTATCAAACCAAAGGGCATGACCAACCATTCAAAAAGACATTATTTTGACTTGAAGGTAGTCTTCCATACATATGTCTTCTCTATTGGGACCCAATAGTAGCCAAACTTCATATAAATATTACTAAAGTATTTGCCCCCCTTGAGTTGATCAAAGAGATCGTCGATTCGGGGAATCAGGTACTGGTTCTTGACTGTGATTTTGTTTAGGGAACGGTAATCAATGCAGAGTCTCCAAGTGTAACACCATGTTTCCCCCAGTTTGTAAAATTAACTGGACTGGCCAAGAACTGTGGCAAACTCATGAATGTGAACATGTGATGAGAATGGACCTTATGGAAAAGGTCAATAAATGTAAATAACATTACGAATTTTTATTGCAGGACTGCTGAGAGGGGATGTGCAGAAAAAGAGACCACGATGGCAATGGAAGACACCTGGAAAGGTGGAGCTAACTTCCACCGAGGATTAATACCGTATTTGGACTCCACTGGCCCGGAGAACCAAAAGCGGCTCGTTGGCCCTGAATTAAATGTCTCGCAGGCTGGTAGGTAGATGGTTTAATGAGGGATGGGAGGTGAATCTCCCATCTGTAGAGTCGTCAGGCCTGACCAGCGTGAGGGTAATCGCGCCACACGCAACCTCGCAAGAGGATAAGGCGTGGGGTAGAAGCGATTGCGGGGGAAGACGTGAGGGGAGAACTCTGGCGATATGCAAAGTGAGTGATAGCAGAGAGGAAGGAGAGTAACCTTCGCTCCTGGTCAATGGAAAACAGAGAGATTCAATCTCATAGCATCATGGTCTCAGCTCGGGGTGGCTGGTGGTAGATCCGCTGGGAGTCGCTAAGCCTACGGTTGGGTGGAAACGGGCACCCCTCTCAGTAGTTGCATAACCCCTGGTGTTATTTCTGATAAGTGTTTTGCCTTTGGCATCTTGAAATATATGTATATGTTCATTCTGATGATTATGCCCATAAGCTGTGCAGCTGTGAATGATTTCATTACAAGAATGTATGTATGGTATTTTGATCAGTACTAGTAGCTGTATATTTGTATGGAAGGACTATGTATGGCTTATGTCCTCATGAATTGTTATTTACATGTGTACTGAACTGATTCAGACTTCACGTCTGGTTCTTGGGAGGACGACATCCTTACCCACCTCAGGTAGTACCCTGAGTAAATCTCCCCATAGAGATACCCTCCTTGAAAAGCCCATCAAGAACCTGGAAGGAGGACATGAGGGCGCAAGGCCCTAAGAAATCCCTGGTAGATATCGAATCGACAGATGAGATCTTGTCGAGAAATCTATGGTCACTCATGACCGTTAGATTCGATAAGAGGAAGCTGGAAAGTTAAGGGCCTTAACTTTGATAGATGGTGAACGACGGACGAGGTCCCATCGGGAAGTCTACGGTCACACTCGACAATTAGATTGGTAGGAGAAAGTAGGGTGTTAAACGCCCTACTACTTGGTTTCTCTGTGACTTCATGGATAGCGAAGAAATCGAGACCGTAGATCCCCAAAGTCCATGAGAGTATCTGGACCGTGAATCTTTCCACGTTTTAGAAAGTCGTGGGAGAGCCCACAAGTTAGGAATCTATCTGAGCCGTCAGATCTCGGCTGAAAAACCCGACAACCGTTGGATCTGTCAGAAGATACCCAAGGGTTAACACCCCAGTAGATTGGGACTTTCCATTGTGCAAATCCCGGGATAGATCTGGGTCGTCCAATTGACGGAGGCCACGTGTCGTAAGATCTCCCATTTCAGGAAATCAGGAATCACGGAATCGAGATTCCTGTTGACAAGAGTTCGGGAATTTCCATGGTGAAAACCACGAGATAGATTTGATCCGTTCGATTGATGGAGGCCATGTGTCGTAGGATCCCCCATTTCGGGAAATTGGGAATCGCGGAATTGGGATTCCTGTTGACAAGAGTTCGGGAATTTCCATGGTGAAAACCCCGGGATAGATTTGAGTCGTTCGATTGACGGAGGCCACGTGTCACAAGATCTCCCATTTCGAGAAATCGGGAATCGTGAGATCGATATTCATAGCGACAAGGGATCAGGACTTTCCTCGGTGGAAATCCCAGAGCAGTTGTGGACCGTCCGATTTAAGGAGGTGACGTGTCAAGAGATCTCCCATTTCAAGGATCAGGGATTCGAGAGTTCCACTGACAAAAACTTGGGCTCTTGCCTTGACAAATCTCGACCCATAATGTCGAGATGATAGCATGTGGCTAAGTCCCGATGAACGGACAAGATTCCTTCGGGAAATCTCAAGGTTCGTAACAACCGTCTGATGTGAGGAAGAGATGCTAGTTTTACGCTGGGGCGCGAGTGCGCATTAGGTTAAGTAGCGAGCAGATCTGGATGGCCAGAGTCCACTCACCCAGATCTACGACTGAGGATGCATTTCGGAGCCCCCTTGCCATTATGCTTTTAATGGAGGGGGGGTCCAGAATTGGACGTGCAAC
>SNQJ01S0007211.1:31118-54282 GCA_010110895.2 Picea sitchensis
TGTTGGATAATAATAAAGAAAGGACCTGGCAATTTCTCTGGTGGACGTAGCCCACACTGGGTGAACCACGTAAATCTGTGTATCTCTTGTATTGTGTGTCTTTTGTGTTTTGTTTCTACATTTGTTTTATTTTATTGCTCTGCGGTCCTGTTTTTCTAACATCATGATCAATGGCGCTCAGGTGGATTCCGGACCCCCCTTGCCATTCTGCCTTTAATGGGGGGGGTCCGGAATAGTGTGGCGTGTGAAGTGGGGCCCCCTCCTGTCATGTCGACTACCATGTCGCGTTTCCCTCTCTGCCACATGTATTCCACTTAACTGTGCAGCGGGGTCGTTTCTCATTGGTTGTCCTCTAGCCCTGTTGAGATTTGTTCCTATTGGCCATTTTCTAACCCTGTAGGGATTTGTCCCCATTGGCCGATCACTAGCCCTGTCGGGGTTCGACGGTTGCCAAGTCAAACGACTCGACATCACTGTAGCACCGAGGCGTGAAGTATGAAAGAGGGATTGTGTTTGTTCGGACTATGATCATGACCCGCGACTGCAGGGGAGCGGAGAGAGAGAAAGAGCTAGCTCGCGCTAGGCCTCCGTAGGTAATTCGGGGGCTCTGATTTGGCGGAAGACCAGAAAAATCCGATTTAGGTAGTGGGTGTGTGACACCAAGTCTCGTCCTTCTTTTGTACCATCACGATTGGGTTTCCACAAGGTGATGAGTTGGGTCAGATATGCCCCATTATGGAGCAGTTTTTGGATCTGACGGTAGATCTCCTCATTTTCTAACAGAAAGTGGTGATAGATTGGCCCATTGGATAGCGATGCATCAGGGGTTCAGATCGATGGAAATGATTGACTTGACAATGCATAGGTACCCCAATAGGTGATGAGAAGATGTATTTGTATTCTTCCATGACCTTATCCACTTGCTTCTGTTGCATGGAGAGGTCAACCACAAAGGCCATGGATGTGGTCACAACCTTTCTCTCATTCTGAGAGTGAATGATGAAGATGAAAAACTTCCCAGTCTGAGAAATGACCTTCCTACATTGTTTGGAAGAGATCAAGGAAATATCACTAGGTGGGACTACCTCGGGTATCCCGTACAATTTCCTATTCAAAGTAATAATAACATTGTGAGGCCTAGACTCATATACAACATGACGTTTCCATAAATAAGGTTGGCCCAAAAGAACATCACAAACTTCAAGGGGAGAAACATCACACAATATCTCATATTTTAATGGCTTGATGCCATATGACAGGCGACATTGTTGGCTGACGCGAAGATCGCTTCATTGGCAAAGCCATCTGATGGTGTAAGAATGCAGGTGGGGCATTGTCGGTAAGACTAGCCGCTTGACGACCTCTTCTAAGATGAGGTTCTTATGACTACCTCTATCAACGATGAAGTGCAACAGAGTGCCTTTCATCCACATCTGTGAATGAAAGAGGTGCTCGCCTTCCTCTGGCTCATCAAGTTCACCAGGTTGGATCTTGGTGGTAGCAACGGTGGCACTGGGTTCCGCGTTAATGATCTGTCTCCTCTTTTCTGGTTCTGATTAGAGTTGGAGCCCACATCTGATTCAGAGGCTTCCACCTCAACCACCAATGACTTCTTTAAGCGACAATCAATAGTGTTATGCCAGGGGCTCTTATGGAAGTCGCACAACTTCCCAGTATCCTTCTTTATCTTTCCATTGTCCTTCTTTGCTTGCAGATTAGAATAGTTGTCCTAAGGTTTCCCATATTTGCTCTATCTTATTTTAAGCGGGTTGGCGTTTCCCTTGCCTTGCTTCTGATGTGAGGGGTTCCCAAACCCAAACTGTCACGTCTTTTGTTTAAGCTTCTGCTCGATTTTGACAACATATCGATAGGTCGCGCCCAAGGATGAGATGTCCAAAAACTCCATTTTTGTCTGGATGTATATATGGATATTGCCACAATACTTGAGCACTAGATGTCGCTCATAATATTTGATACCCAACTTGGTGTGAAAGGTATGGAATACATTGGTGATCTCTGGCATTGTTTAGTCTCTTTCCTGCCGCAGTGTGGTCCATCTTGTATACAAGTCGTCATAAATTCCAACGGGGTAGTATTGTTCCTTAATAACATCCCTGAAGGAATCCCAAGTGGGTGCAACTGCAAATAATGTGGATCCCTTTATTTATTTTTCTCACAAAAAGTCTCCCACCAATCTTTGACACGGGGGATGGCCTTAAGGAGCACAAATGTAATCTTTTCTCTATCGAAAAAGTTATGGACAGAAAAATACCCTTCTAGAATGTTTAACCATTTATCTATGACATCCACATCTGTTTGTCCTTCAAATATAGGAATATCAAAATTGATTTGTACCTTGAAGGGGGCGATGCCTCCACTTGAGGTGGGTGTGTCACTTGTCGGTAGTCGTCGAAGGATTTGTGCAAAGTTGACCATCATCTCGTTCCTCTGTCGCTTGAGGGCTTCCTCGAGCAACATTTTGAAAGGATATCGTGTCTCATTGTCTTTATTTTCGCCCGCCATGGATGGTTTCTTGGGCGTGTGAGAGCAGTTGTCCTCAAGAGAAACAAGCTCGAGACCCAACTCTCTATACCCTGACCAAGTCGGGGACACGCACTAAAGAACGACAAGGAGCAGATTGCTCTGATACCATTGATCTGGATTTATGAGTGGAACAAAATGAAAACACATAATTATAATATTAACATAGAGGCATAGTGAATAATAACATAGATATAGTAAAACTCGACTTCTATTAAATAAGAAATATGTTGAAATTGTAAAAGGCAGAGTGAAAACAAGCTTGTTAGAATGGTGCCAACTTATCTCTGAGAAGAGATGTGACAACTACTCTCATTCACAAAAAGATGAGTACAATGAGGCTCTAAAGGCCTTTTTACAATAAACATGAATTCCAAAACCCTAACCCTAGGAGATGAAGCGCCATAAGTCATGTGGGTCCCGTTGGGGTAAGTTAGTACATCAACTTCTCAGAGTCATAACTTTGACATACGATCTTCGTTTAGGGTGCACGATAGCTCATTAGAAAGGTCTCGATGAGGAGCTTCATTTAATAGGCTCAAAAAGAGCATTGGTATATTATTGCGGTGCTCGATCATGAAAAAACGTCGTTTAGGGCCTCAAAATGGCCCTGGAAGTTTGGGACCCGAAAACTACTAAAAATAGTAAGTTACCAAAAAAATGTTTTGAGCTAGTTGGAATAGGTGGGTGGCCACTAGATCCTCCTGGATCAACGAATCAAACAACTATGGAATCGAGCACTTACTTAGTACTTCATCGAGTGGAATAACCTACTATTATAATATGCAACATGGGAAGATGAATTCTTCATACAAAAGCATCCAGAGTTAATCAAATGTTGAGAGAAACACTTGTTCAAGGGGGAGGAATATTAAGCCCTAGGTCTTAGGAAATTACATTGCTAATGTAATATCAATGTTGTCATTATTGCTTTGTTAGGCCCTTTAATTGTAATTGTACCCTTTCATCTCTTATATATATCATGGAAACCTAGTTGTAGAAATCATCTTAACTTTTGTAATTGATATATTGTAAAAGTAGATCAGACACTCAAAGAGGCTTGTTATTGATTTACTATCTATGATTCTCAAGGCATGGGGCTACTCATTCTTTCTATTTATGCTATTTCATATATTTGGTCTATAGCAAAACCCTAAATTCATTTAAGTAACATAAAAACACCTTAAAAGAGTATTAAATCACATTTTTTGCCTCACAGGGATACCTAAGGTCACATATACTAATGTCACTCACATTGCACTGAAGTCCTTCCCAATGTGTGTTTCAACTATGGTTTTAATGTTAATCTTTTAGGCCACCTCTAACTTTCGACTTAGGTCAATGCAGGTCTTAAGGATAATATCCCTACAATCTCATCAAACATCATGGTACTCACACGTAGACAACCCAGTAATCTTGGATTCTCCTGAGCATAAGATACTACATGAATAACAAACCTCATCATAAAAACTCATGTGCATAATGAAACTCAAAAGAACATAATGATCCATATGCAAATATAATTTCACATTAACATCAATGTAATGGATTCAACTAAAAAATCAGGTCAATTGATTAATGCACATGCATATTTTTTAAGACTAAATAATATCGTCAAAAATGGATAATATATTGACATATGTCTTCATAACAATAACTAAAATAGATTCCAAAACAAGAGATAAATATGGGGTGTTACGTCACCATAGCCAATAAATTTGTACATGTAGGTAGAACACTAACCACAATGATCAAATTTGGGTTTTATGCCCATGACCTACATTTCATAGAAGAATATCAAGGATTCATGGGAGAGGCCAATATGTAAATAACCAATAATGATTGCATTCCATAACTAGGAGTTTTGATAGGATATAGTGTAAAAAAATTGATTATGGTGTTGGAATCTTGGATTTGATTCTTGGCGAGGCTCACGTCATTGACATGTTGAGGAACCTCATCAAGTCACTATGGACTAAGTGCTTGCTACCTTTCATTCCCAATAAGGGTTTTGTCACATAAGTGTAAGGTTTTATGGTAAGCTTAACTTTTCAATGATTTATGGTTATAATATTCATAAGACTTCTCTTTGTTGTATTGATATTGGTCTCAATCCATGTGGTGGAGTTAGTTGGCCACATGATGTATCTAGTTTACTTGTTTATGGATAATGTTGCATGGCCTAGTATGATAATTTGTTTAGTTGTGAAGGCCAAAATAATGCACATATAAATCTAGTTTCATGTCATAGGGGAGTCACTTCGAGTGGATCACATTGATGATTAAATGAGTATTGGGTTGTACCTCTATGCCCTTTATGGTTTACTTCTTCTTTTCTTGTATTTTGTTCGAACTACTTCAAGAAACATGCACTAAGTGGTGGATTAGGTGTTAGGTTTATGGGCTAGATATTCTTCCATGGATTCCTAAACATCTACCCAATCTTGTCCCTTTGAAATTAATACAATTGAGGAGGGTCATATTGTAGCAGATGAATGGAACCAACAAACTAAAAAATTATAATGCTTTGAACTTTTGTTAGAACTTTTGTTAGAACTTTTGTGTGATATGAATTTTATTGCAAATTTGGAAATTCCACCTCACATTGGAGGTTTCCTTGATATACAACCTATGAAATCTAGCCTTAGGGATGATAAAAAATATTAGTTTACAATAGAAAACATAATATAGTATTTCATCACACTTTAACCCAACACACAAGGTAACCCAAGAAAAAAGATACCAAAACATATGCCAACAACTTTCAACCTTTAGGGAACACTTTTCCAAGCATATACCAAATTTGAAAATCACTTTATGGTAGATGGAAATAAAACCTACAATTACATAAGTATTACACAGGTGGAAACTACACGCACACACACACACACACACACACACACACACACACACACACACACAAAGTACACATACATACCACAACTTTATCACAAAGTCAATACAATCCTTCAAGCTCTCCAAAACACTAGCAAAGGAAAACTAAGAAAATCATAGCCACCACCAAAGATCTCCAACAAGAAAGCATTGAAACAATGATCCAGGTGGATATTGGTGGTCACCCACCTTTTCTAACTGGCTCAAAACAATTTTCTGGCAATTTTGGTAATTTACTATTTTTAGCAGTTTTTCACTTCCGGGGCCGTTTTGAGGCCCTAAACGATGTTTTTGGGGAAAACAGGGAGAAATATGTAAGTTTCTTTGATATTTCCCCTAAAATGAATCTCCTCAATGATACCTTTCCAACGGGCTATCATACACCTAAAACGGAGATCGTATGCAAAAGTTACGACCCCGGGAAGTTGATGTACTAACTTACCCAAACGGGGCCCACATGACTTTTGGCGCTTCAACTCCTAGGGTTAGGTTTTTGGATGTCTAGGGTTTTCGGCATTCATGTTTATTGTAAAAATTCCTTCAGAACCTTATTGTAATCATCTTCTTGCGAATGAGCACAACTGTCACATCTCTTCTCAGAGATAAGCCACCACCATTCCAACAAGCTTGTTTTCACTGCATTTTACAATTTCAGTTTATTTCCTTATTGAATAGAAAACCAATTTTACTATATCTCTGTTATTTTGTGTTAAGAACCTGTTAATAATATGTAGTCATTTCGTTCTGCTCATAAAATTTGGATCAGTGGTATCAGAGCGGTCTGCTCCTTGTCATCTTAATGCATGTCCCCAACGAGGTCGGAGCAAAAAGAGTTGGGTCTCGAGCTTGTTTCTCTTGAGGAAAAAAGCTCTCACATGCCCAAGTGACCTCTCATGGCAGGAGAAAAGAAATATGACGGGACAAGAGATCCTTTCAAACTCTTGATTGAGGAAACCCTCACACAACAAAGGAACAAGATGATGGATAGTTTCACGCAAATCCTTCGTCGGCTACCAACATGCGATGCATCTTCTTCGAGCGAAGGCGCCGCCCCCTTCAAGGTATAAATAAACTTCGATATTCCTATATTTTAAGGTCAGATAGACACAGATGTTGTAGACAAGTGGTTGAATCTACTAGAAGGGTATTTTTCTGTCCATAACTTTTTGAATAGAGAAAAGACTACTTTTGCGCTCCTCAAAGTCGTTCCCTGTGTCAAAGATTGGTGGGAAACTTTCTGTGAGCAAAAGGAAACAAATGAACCCTCATTATTTATAGTCATGGCCACCTAGGAATCCTTTGGGGATGCTATTAAGGAACAATACTACCCTATCGTAAGTTATGTTGATTTGTATACCAAATGGACCACGTTGCGGCAAGACAGAGACCAAGCAGTGCCAAATTTCACAAATATATTCCATACCTTATGTACCAAGCTGGGTATCAAAGATTCAGAGTGACATCTGGTGCTCAAGTATTGTGGTGCTCTGCATAGATACATCTAGACCAAAATGGAATTTCTGGACATCTCATCCTTGGGCACGGCCTACCGATATGCCGTCAAAATCAAGCAAAAGCTCAAACAAAAGATGCGACAATTTGGGCTTGGGAACCCCACACAAAAAAAGCTAGGAAAGGGCGGCCCCAACCCACAAAACAAAGGACAAAGAAAATATGGACAATATCAGGACAATCAGTCCAAGCCACAAGCAAAGAAGGACACCAGAAAGACAAATAAATATATCGAGAAGTGGTGCAACTTCCATAAGAGCCCTTGGCATAACACTGTTGATTGTTGCTCAAAGCAGTCATTGGTAGCCAAAGTGAAAGCCTTTGAATCACATGCAGGTTCTGACTCTGAGCCAGAACCAGAAAGGAGAAGACGAATCATTGACGCAGAACCCAGTGCAACTTTTGCTACCACCAAGCTCCAACCTAGTGAACCAGACGAGCCAGAAGAAGCGGGAACTGGCGGGCGGAAAGAAGCGGAAGTGCACTCTTCCATTCCGCAGGATGTGGGTAAAAGGCACCCGGCGCACTTCATCATTGATGGCGGTAGCCAAAAGAACCTCATCTCGGCGGAGGAGTCATCAAAGCGTGACCCTGCGATGTTGCGCCTGACCCTACACTGCATTGGATGGCTCGCCAGGCGGCGTCATCAAATGGTGTCGGCAAGTCATCAGCGTAAAGTTATTCAAATACGAGGTTTTGTGTGATGTTGCTCTTCTTGAAATTCATGATGTTATTTTGAGTAACATTGTTATGGAAATGTCATGTTGTATATGGGTCCTGAACCTCGTAGTGTTATTATTACTTTGAACGCAAAATTGTACAGGATACGAGGGTCCACCTAGTGTTATTTCCTTGATCTTTGCTAAGCAATACGGGAAGGTCATCTCTCAAATCAGGAAATTTGTCTTCTTCATGATTAAATATCAGAATAAGTGAAATATCAAATCCACATCGGGGTCTCGTGATTCCTTTCTCCACACAACGGAAGAGTAGATAAGGTCGTGGAAGAATACCGGATATCTTCTCCTCACCTACAGGGTACCTCGCCTTGTCGGGGTCAAACACCCATCGATTTAACCCCCTAGCGTCGCCGATGCCCAATGGGCCGATCTATTTTAGCTCTCACGGTAGAGAATGAAGTCAGTAATGCGTCAGAATTGCGCCACAGGGTCGCATCATTCGGCTCATCACCTTGCGTAAGGTCGTGGAAGAATACTCAGATATCTTCTCCTCACCTACCGGGGTACCTCTGCACTGTCAGGTCAAGCACCCCATCGATTTAACCCCCAACGTGTCGATGCCCAATGGGCCAGTCTATTTTCGCTCTCTGTTAGAGAATGAGGAGATCAAGTGATAGATCCAAGAATTGCGCCACAAGGGTCACATCCGTCCCAGCTCATCACCTTGCGAGAGCCCAATCATGTTGATACATAAGAAAGATGGAACCTGGCGACTCTGCATTGATTACCGAGCTCTAAATAAAATCATAGTGAGAAACCGGTACCTGATTCCCTAAATCGACGACCTCCTTGATCAACTCACAAGGGCCAAATACTTTAGTAAGATTTATCTGAAGTCTTGCTACCACCAGGTCCCGATAGAACATACAGATGTATGGAAGACTGCCTTCAAGTCAAAGGAAGGCCCTTTTGAATGGTTGGTCACGCCCTTTGGTTTGACAAATGCTCCAACCACTTTCATGAGGATGATGGACAATATCTTGCAACCATTCACCAGTACTTTTGTAGCAGTGTATTTGGATGACATTCTCATTTACAACAAGACTTGGACCGAACACTTGCAACATATTGAGCAGGTTATGCACACCCTGCAACAACATAAGCTATACGCCAACTTGGAAAAATTCTCCTTCAGCATGGATAGGGTCCATTACCCAGGCTACATCATTGATGAACATGGTGTACATGTGGATCTAGCCAAGATCCAAGTCATTTGTGACTGGCCAGCCCCAACCACACTCAATGAGCTTTAGAGCTTCTTGGGCCCTGCCAATTTCTACTGCAGGTTCGTGTTGGGATTATCCCATATTGCATCGGCCCTCAGCCAAATAACCAGGGGTGGTGGTATGGTGAAATTTGCGTGGGGTTGGTCCCAACAACAAGCGTTCGATGATTTGAAGCAACGCTTGTGCTCCACCCCGATACTTTCACTACCAGACCTACAACAACCCTTTGAGATCGAGACAAATGCTTCAGACTATGTTGTGGGTGTCATTCTCACTCAGCATGGCCACCCTGTGGCCTATCATAGTGAGACACTATCAAATGTTGTCTGTAAGTACCCTACTTATGACAAATAAATGTACTCCATTGTGCAAGCCTGCTGCCAATGGAGACATTCCATTCATGGGAAGGAGACAATCATCCACACTGATCATAAGCCACTGCAGTTCATGCAGACACAAGGAAAATTGCAGAATGACCACCATCAAAAGTGGTCCACATAATTGCAACAATTCCACCTCAACATCAAGTATAAAATAAGAAGCACCAATCGCGTCGTTGATTGCCTCAGCAGACCGCCAGTCGCGGCACTCACCACGGTGCTAGACTCTTGCAACCATGAGACCTCTGGATTGCCCTAACTCTATGAGACACACCCAGACTTCGCCACCACCTACCAAATGTTGGGTGAAAACACAGTTGTCGATAATTTCCATCTTCAGGATGGGTTGTTGTGTCGTCTGGGCCATATCTGTGTTCCATCAAGCAAGTGAGCGAAGCTCATATGGGAAGCCCACTACAGTCGGGTGGCAAAACACTTTGGCGTCGAAAAGATAGTGGCGATGCTACATAAACATTTCTATTGGTCGAAACTTCGATAGGAGGTCAACAAGTATATTGGGTCCTGCACTGCCTGCGCTATTGCCAAATCGACCACTAAGAAATAGGTCCTGTACACCCCTCTTTCTACTCCTGACAGGCCATGGAATCCATCTCAATGGACTACATGTTGGGCCTCCTGTCCACCAAGTGAGGAAATGACTGTGTTTTTTTGGTTGTTGATCACTTTTCTAAGATGACGATTATGGTTGCCTGGAAGAAGAACATCACAACAGAGGCCACTACCTAGCTCTTCTTTGAAAGAGTCTGGGCAGATTTTGGAATCCCACAAACCATTGTCTTAGATCAGACAATCGATTTCTCAGCACATTCTGGTCGAGCCTCTGGTCACTGCTGGACACCAAGCTCACCAAATCCATGGCCTTCCACCCCCAGATAGATGGCCAAATCGAGGTCGAAAATCACATGATTGTGCATATCCTTCGCATGTATAATTCAAAGCACCCTCACACATGGGATGAGAGCCTTCACTATGTCCAACATAGCTACAACTGAGCCCTGCATAGCTCAACCAACCACAACCCCTTTCAAGTGGGTTGGGATTCCAACCAATGGGTCCCATTGATGTTGCACTTCCCCTTGCGGTCACCTTGATCGAATCATCTCCTGCTCCAACTGAAGTTGACAAAGCCACTCGGTTCATTGAGCAAATCCAACACATCTGCCAATAGGTTCAGGATATCCTACGGAAGTCCAATGACAAGTACAAGCAGGGCCATGATCAACATCAGGTGCCGCATAAGTTTCAGGTGGGCGACAAAGTTTGGTTGCACTTGCAGAAAGAACGCCTTACAGGACCCCATCGAAAGCTTTTCCCACTCCATTATGGGTCGTACACCATCACCAAGGTTGTGGGGGATAATGCTTTTGAGATCAACATTCCTCCTTTCCTTGGCCTGCACCTAGTCTTCAATGTGGATCTCCTTCGCCCTTATTTCCCACCATTATTGGACACCTCAGAAGTAGCAAAACAATTGACACCAATAGAGCTCAACCCCGACTACATACAACAGGCATCCAATGATCATATTGTGGACACACAGATCAAGGGCACTCGACAACAAAGGATCCAACTTTATCGAGTCGTCAAAGCAGGGCAGCTCTTCCACCAAGGCAAGTGGCTCACCCGGGGCCAAATTCAGCAGAAATTTCCTCATCTGACGGGGGAACTCAACGCAATAGAGACCATTGTTTTCTAAGGAGGTAGGATTTATCTAGGTGGATATCAGTGGCCACCCACCTTTTCCAACTGGCTCAAAACAATTTTCTAGCAATTTTGGTAATTTACTATTTTTAGCAACTTTTCACTTTCGGGGCCATTTTGAGGCCCTAAACAATGTTTTTTTGGGAAAGTGGGGAGCAATATGGAAGTTTCTTGGATATTTCACTAAAATGAATCTCCTCGATGATAGCTTTCCAACGAGTTATCATATACCTAAAACGAAGATTATATGCAAAAGTTACGACCCCGGGAAGTTGATGTACTAACTTACCCAAACGAGGCCCACATGACTTTTGGCGCTTCATCTACTAGGGTTAGGTTTTTGGATGTCTAGGGTTTTTGGCATTCATTTTTATTGTAAAAATGCCTTCAAAGCCTCATTGTAATAATCTTCTTATGAATGAGCGCAACCGTCACATCTCTTCTCAGAGATAAGCTGCCACCATTCCAACAAGCTTGTTTTTGTTGCATTTTACAGTTTCAACTTATTTCCTTATTGAATAGAAAACCAATTTTATTGTATCTCTGTTATTTTGTGTTAAGCACCTATTAATAATCTGTAGTCATTTCTTTCTGCTCTTAAAATCTGGATCACACAAGCAAGTCCTCCTTGTCTTCAACCCTTGTCTCTCATAAGTGCAAGGTGTCTGCTTCTCTCCTACTCAACTATGATTTATTTTCCCATAGGGTTTTACAAAACCCTAGTCTACTTTGCCTCCTTAGGTGAAAACCCCGACCCTAACATTTTTCCTTAGACTCTCTAGGAACCTTAACACTCAAGGAAGATGGAGAGCACAATATAATAGAGTACAAGAAGGTAATGATAAATGAATAATGATGAAATGACTCTTTTCTTCCTCTATTTATATGAGAGATAAGGGAGGCCAACAATATAAAGTGGGCCTCAACCCTCACAAACAACCTTTCTCTTACAAGAAGGTCTGCACATGTTAAACACTCCACTTAAAAAGGCCACATGTCAAGCTCCAAGGTGATGTCGTCAACAAGCATGGATTCAAGGTATGAGTGCTCCTTAAGCAAGGTCTGAGACATCTCCTCCAAGGGATCTAAGGCTCCAACACTCCTCTAAATCTATTTTCTCATGCGGGTCCACAACACCTACATGATCACTCCCAAGACCCAAGCTATAATAACTCAAGTACAATCCTTTATGCAAGAAATTCCAAGTGTGCCCATGAAATATAAGGCTCAACACCCTCCTTAAGAATGTCAAGTGCTCCTGTAAAACAAGGTATCCTCCAAGCAAGTAACTCAACCTCCATGTAGCTATTAAGAAGCCACCAAGTTGTCTAAAGGTCTCCAATGCTCCAAGGAAGAAATGCCACACAAGCATCAAGAAAGGCCTAACAATCCAAGAGTAAGTCACCTCCACAAGTGCATGTCCATCACAAAACAACGAGGGGTTCATCCATACACCATGCACCCCATACCACAAGAAGCACTTCCAAGCATGGTGTAAACACTTTTAGAGTGACCATAAAAGTTGACAACTACTTCATTGAAAAACGCCTATGCTTCATGGGGGTGGTCATTTTGGGAATAACCAACAATGATTGTATTCCATGGCACAACATCTCGTTTAGGCATTATTTTCAATAATTTGTGGGAAACATCTTATTTAGGCATTCATCACATAAGGAGGTATCCCACATAATGCATTTGGCATGTGTGTAGTGTACAAATGCATTTCCTACAAATTCATCTCATGTAATGTAAACAATGGTGAATCTTCTCTTGAATTCTATATTTGTTATGGGTAGTCATTAAGGACTAATGCTTTTTTACTTTTAAAAACAATAGCCAACACAAGCTACTACATATGCATGTGAGTTTGTTGCCACCTCGAATCAACCAACATCAAGCATTAGACAACTCGAGAAACATGTACTATCAAAATTAGTTAATTTAATGTTTTAATATTTTGTCAATACTTTTAATGATCTTATATCTAATTTGTATTAAATTACGCATTACACAATAATGTAGGGAAGTAGATGCATAATAAATATGTTTCAAAAGGTTGTCCATGTTTCCAAGGTTGAGCACATGAGTGAGGATCCAAATGCATTGTTGCACAATAACCCAATTGGAGATTACTTTTATAAAATAAAATTCCTCAAATTCATTGCCCCCACTGTGCCATTGCTTGATCCATGTGAGGAGGATGAAACGGTGAAGGATGTAGACGAGAGGTTCACCAAATGGTATAGTGATGAGATCATACGAGTTTGAACTAATATGTATAAGTTCATATGTTTATATATTAATTTATGAAGAATTCAATTTTCAAAATAGTGCTTAACTATTGTGCACTTATATTTATGCAAGTACATGCACATCACAAACCTCTACATCCCCATGTCATTCCTCCACATGATACTCTTCTTGTTTATAACCTTGATTACG
This sequence comes from Picea sitchensis, assembly GCA_010110895.2. Lineage (NCBI taxonomy): Eukaryota > Viridiplantae > Streptophyta > Pinopsida > Pinales > Pinaceae > Picea > Picea sitchensis. The sequence goes on from SNQJ01S0007211.1 coordinate 44,580, forward strand.
GTAATGATAATGGGCATAAGCCCATTTATATCATCATGTACTACATATTGTTCCTCTACTAGTGACATTGAGATTACCGGTATTGCTTCAAACTTGTATATTTTTTACATTGATCATATACTTGACCATCTACTTGTATATTATGTATGATACTTAGCAATTTTTTGATATGATTTACAATGTTTTGCTTATATTCCACTCAATGTTTCATGCTTTTTTTTCTTTCCTTTTGCAACAATGATTTTTTTATTTGTAAACTATACTGGATATTCCACTAGAATAGTCCATCACAAGAGATCTTAAAAGTTTAGGTAATTTCTTTACTATGTAGTGTTTAACTTATGGTTAAGATTTAATATTACTAGCTTGACACTTAAATTATTGAAATAAGATTAAACTAAAATAAAAGAATCTAAAACAAATACCACACCATCTACACAATGAACACAACATGTACATTTGGGAAATCCAATATGGAAAAACCCAACTAGAAGATGAGGACAATGCTTTGCTCTTTCCTTCTCGTATATGAAATGTAAATACGAAGAAATGTGCACTCACACTATGATCTGCATGGTTTCTATAGGGGCTCTACTTCCTCGGTTCTACTCACAATATCTCACTCCCTTGCTCTATTCAACTATGTAACGATAAGCAATACAACAAGAATGTAACTTCCTCCTTTCTTAGCAATCCAATATTCAACATGTCCTCATAATTGTGTAGGGTTAGAGTTCAAGTTTTGGCCTGCCTCAACTCCAAATTAGGGTAAGATTTTAGGACCCTCTAAAGTCTTATTGAAAGTCCACATGCGACTAGCTCCATATGTGTGAGTAATGGGAGTTTAGATGGCATCCACTTGGTACCATGGTGGTCAACAACATACATCAACTTGTGAGAGGCATAACTTCCTCATATGAACTTCGATCAACATGATCTTTGCGCCATTGTAAAGCTCTTGACATGTACAATAGTGTTAAGATGATATGGACTATGTCCATAAAGATTAAAGCCCCCCAAAGTCCATTTAATTCCCCGAATGAGCTCCAAAAGTTTTAGGACCCCAAATCACCAAAATAGGACCCACTCCTAAAATGGGCCCTATAAATCAATAGCTCCAATTTTTCTGCACAAATAGTACCAAAAAAATGACAAATTATATAGTGATCCATTATAGATCAACTTCATTTTGTCTATACAATTAATTGAAGTTTTTATGTACTAAGTGAAATATGTTCATGCATTAACTATACAACCAAGATCTAAGCTCAAGATCGGGACTTGAGCTCAGGGCCGAGACCTGACCTTAGGATCAAAATTTTGGCTCAAAACCAGGACCTAAGCTCATGACCAGGATTAGGCATATGATTAGGACCTTACCTAATTAAGCAAAACTCAAGAGTAGGAACTAAGTCTAGGATTAAGATCTAATCTATAATTATGACTAGGATCTTCTCCAAGATCCTCATAGAGAACTTTTTTTAAAATAAAAGTTTCGACCTATATCTCCTATTGAACTTTCAATTTTTTTTTATACCTCATTAATAACATTTGTGTAATAAATGTCGACCATCAAATTATTTTTTGATCACATTTGTAATGCCCATTTTTGACATATTTTTTAAAACCTAAAACTTTGCTTTTATCAACAGTTTTGACCTAGATTTTGATGGGTGTTTCCACCTATATTACATTGGTTTTTGGAACTAAATACTTTTCAACCTTATTATCAGCCTAATTTTAACCCCTACTGAAAATATGGGTGGACAATAAAGTCACACAATACGTTGAAAAACTTTTTTGTAAGTAATTTCAAGCTGCATTTTAGGCATAAAAAATGCACTTTTTCGACTAGTGTGAGTTAAAAAAGGGCTCGTGGTTATAGTTCTTTCTACGTTTTCATTTGTTGCTAATTAACCATAAATATGAAGATGACCAAAATCAACACTATGAAAGGAGAATTGGCTGACCTTGGGGAAGAGATAGAGAGATTGTAGATGAGCATAAAGGTTGGGCAACTTAGGAAGCTTTCACCCATTGGTTATTATCGCTAATTGGTTGTTTGAGAGGCATGTTTTAATCTTCCAAGTTATTCCTAGAAAGAGTTGAACAAATTGGACTCTTTCTACATACACTGAAGAGCATTGGAAAGGAAGAAAATCTACGAGGCACTGTTGAGCATAGAAGGGGAAGATCTTCCTTAAGTTGTGTAGGGAAGTGGAGGAGAGTGGCATGACTATTTGTGGGTTAGATGAGATTTGTGGTGCTTTGTAATGAGTGGATTGGTTGAGCCATGAGAGCAATGGGTTGGGTTGAGTGAGTTGGGAGCCTATAGCTTGGATTGATTTTTCCTAGTGGCCTTATAGCCCAACTTGGGGATGGCATGTACATTGGATGCCTACGACTGGGTGGAAAATTGCTTGTACACAACTAGTTTTCTTGGACCATTCTTGGTTAAAAGATAAGTGCTTTGTTTATGCCTATGAATATTTGATTGAATATTATTCGCTATTATAAATTAACATGGATTATGCATGTTATGTGTGGTTATGTTTAATTTTGAACATGGATACTTGGTTGCTATGAATTATGTTAATGGATGCTTGTTTGATCCCATTGCACCCTTTGTGTGCATTTAAATAAATTATGGGCATCCTTGGGAAAACCATCTTTGTGTTATTATGATGAAATGGTCCCTCAAGGGATGAAATTTTAGTGGTCTATAAGTGGCTACCCATCCACAACTGAAAGTGTGTGGGATGTGGATGCCACACTGCTCTTGCCACCCCTTAAAAGCTTTGACCTCTTGCTAATGTCTATCTACCACTTTAATTAGTGCAACCAATTTCTCAAGTTCGACTACCATTTCCTCTTTGATCTTACCTTGCATGTTTGCATTCCTTTAATCCCATCATATTGTCTTCTCCCAAATACACAAACAACATAATACAACATATCCACAATGACTTGAATTTTCTTAGTCATTTAAGATCCAAGATCAAATGAATTGGCATAATATACGTGTTGCTCCATAAACAACTGAAACGACTCCTTTGACTCAAACATGTCATTATATTTAGCTTTGAACACTACAATTTCTCTTCTTTCACCCCTCTTTCTCCATGCCTTTCAAGGATGTTGCTAAATCCAAAAACAAGCAACTTTATTGAGTAATATATTCTTTATTTTCTATTTTTTTATTTAAGATGTTGATATTTTGCCAAATCCTTTTCAAAATTGAATGTTGCACCAAAATTTGAGAGGGAGACATTTTAACAAAGTATTCATTTTATTGCATCTAGTCACATGATCTACAAAGTACATGACAATTTTTTTTAATAAATAAACAATTATTTAGATTTATTTGACATTTAAAAACTCAAATATATCCTTCTTAAACACTATCTATAAGTATTAAGAGATCAGATTTCTTAATTTTTATCATTTAATATAAATAAATAAATATATAACATAGAATTAAATGATTAAAAAAATAATCTAAATGCTAAGAAATGCTTAACACACACTATCTATAAGTATTAATAGAGATCAGATTTCTTATTTTTTATCATTTAATATAAATAAATAAATATATAACATAGAATTAAATGATTAAAAAAATAATCTAAATGCTAAGAAATGCTTAACACGAGTTTAAGATGAGTCTACTCAGGAATAAAAAATCAACCTATGAACAATTCGCGGAAATTTACACACACGGTAATTATCAATGGGACTTGGAAGGTAAATTTGGTCAAGGTATAGGTAGTTAATAGGACTTTTTAAGTATTATTAAACTTCAACAAGCACACATCGCACCTCTCTCAGATCAGGGAATTTGAATTTTGTTCCCTTTATACTTTGGCGTTTCCATTTTCTGAATTCTCACCAGATCTACACCACCGCATTCTTCAATCCATCTCAGACCCGTGGGCTTCCAGATCTGCAAAGTATTGCCCCGAATTCGCATTCACCAGGTATGTATGTTTCCTGTTCCCTGCAATTCTACGATGTGGATTCTCTAGAATAGAAGGGCAAAGAAAATGGCGAGGTCCATCAATACATTTCACAGAGGAGGTGGTATACTATCCTCTGCAAACAACTCTCCGTCCTCCCCCTTGCACCGCATTGCCACCCTCAAACCCTCTTCGACGCCTCGAGAGCCTGCTTCGAATGATCCGTGGCGGGATTCAAACGATGGACCCCTCGAAGAAGAGTTCACGAACGACCCTATCTTCGCCAAATTTCTTTCCGATGGTTTCAACTCGACGAAATTCGCCAGCGAGGCCCTCAGCAGCGGATCCGCGGTTTCGTGCACGGATAAATTAGCTGAAGGGATCCGCTTGCTCGAAAAACAGCTGAGAAACGAAGTCTATTCACGCCATGACGAGCTGATTCAGCAGCTCTGGAGCTTAAAGGATGCCGAGGGGGTTTTGACCGTGGTTAAATCTGGGGTTAGCAGCTTGCAGGGCTCGGTGCAAAGGGTTAGGTCTGAGATTGCAGAGCCCTACAAGCAGATCAGGTTAAAGTCCCAGCAGCTTTCGCATCTCCATGAGACTGTTGAGCTTCTGCAGACCACGGTTAGGGTTATAAGACAGGTGAGAAAGCTGAGAGAATTGATGGATTCTGAAGGTGCCAGCAGCAAGCTGGACCTCACGAAAGCTGCTCAAATGTATAATGAGATCGAAACCCTGAGAAAGGAAGGGGATCTGCTGGGCATCGAGGTTGTCGATGAGGAGATCCCCTGGCTGATGGAAGCAGGGAACCGATTGCGATCGGAGGCAATGAAGGTTTTTGAGAGTGGAATGGAGGCTTTGAACCAGGGTGAAGTAGGAAGTGCCCTACAAGTGTATTACAACATGGGGGAATTGAGGTCCACTGTGGAGGTCGTGATTAGTAAGTACAGGTCCCAGGCTGTTAAGCGTGTGAGTTGGGCGTTGGACATGAAGGCCATATCGGCKAGTGTTGGTTCGGGCTTCGGCCCGGGTGGGATTCAGAGGAGTGGCACACCGCAGATCGGAGGCAGTTTGAAGGCGAAGGAAGGGCTATGGCAGAGGATGGGWTCTTGTATGGACCATTTGCATTCGACTGTCGTTGCAGTGTGGCATTTGCAAAGAGTGCTGTCGAAGAAGAGGGATCCTTTCACGCATGTTTTGTTTCTTGAAGAAGTAATGCAGGTATGTTCTTGTAAGTAAATGCAAGTAAATGCTACCATCGGTTTCTCGATCTGCAACTTGCAATCTCTATAACTAACACTTTCTTTGGTGAATAAAAATAAAAAATTCTATTAACAAGCATGAGATGTTACCGGGATTTATCTACAAAATTTGTCACTTGAGCCATATAAAGTGACTATAGCTTATCATCCGGATATTCAACTTTTTGATAAAATCCACATGATACCATTATTGGCTGTGCCTCCTATTCAAACCTTTCAGAACAAAGACCTTCATTTGATCAACCCTATAATTTAGAATTTATTCATTTGACATACATAACAAACAAATTCTCCCAATGTTCACTACACAAACTATGATCTGACATCTAATAAAACGAGAGTAATTTTCTGCTTCTACATACTATTTTATTGTTTTTCAGCAGTCTGTATATAATATCGATACTAGAAGGCCAAAACCAAAACAGCATAGGACTAAGCATTCTGGTTGATTACTTGGAGATGACTTCCACCTTAAAGTTCTGGCCTACAAACCATGAGAAGCCTTTGTACTCCTTCCCTATGCCTTTCAGTCACATGATGCCCAGCTTGAAGAGAAGGTAATCGATCATAACTTGTTCATTTGCAACCATATGTTCCCGCACTCGTGTTGGCTGTGATTGCTGGTTCCTCTTCTCTCCCAGGTTCTGAAGCAGAGTTGTCATTCACATCGTTCAATTGGATGAGCTTACTGTTCTGCTCACACATCTCTAGCATGGTAGAGTCCATATTTCCAACCATATGCAGCATCATATTCCTCTTAATGTTCTTGTTTAATTTATTCTGGATGATACAAGCCATAATCTCTATAAGTAAGAATTCATTGCATAAGTATGCAATTGCTCAGAAAACATAAATCTATTATTACACGGAAAACAGACTAGTTGTGAATGTAATATGAGAAAATAAATGCTGTAGATGATGTAAAACTTTTGATACCCAGCAAACTAAGTTAACCTAGCCAATAGATTTTGACCCAGAAATTAATTTCAACACAGAAATTTAAATATGATCTATGCTAAGATTACACCAGCTGAGTATACATGCATGCACAGTGGAAGAAAACAAAACCAAACACACATTAACACAGTAGATACCCTGGAAACCCCAGTGTGGGGAAAACCAGCAAAGGAGGGCTTTTTATTAGAGGCTTCAGAGGAAACTAATTACAGCAGTAAAATACAATTTCTTACAGCCTAGAAAAGCTCCACTTCTTGATTGTATGGCCCAGCAGACTCAACTGTTCAAGGCTGCTGCTGTATGGCCCTGTTTTCCTCCTTAAGTGGCTGCCAAATGGTCTCTGAAGTGACCCTTTAAACTGCTGCAACTTAGCCTCTGCTTCTTCCCTCTGTGCTGAAGCTGTAAGGACACTAACAGTCCCCCTGTTTGCTGCTGTTACAGAACCCTGCTCACAGCAACACTTTGCTGTCCTATGCAGTCCTGTAAATGGCCTCTTCTTGCTGCCAGGTACGCCCAGAAATGGCCCTGAGCTTGCTGTTCAACACAGCCAAGAATAGAGCACTCACACAACAGCCCTTTTTCTCTTCCACAGCCTCTAGCTCTTCCTTCTCTCAAACATGAAGAATGAGGAATGCCCATCATCCTCAGCCCCTCTATACCCCAGCCCCCTCCTTGCTGCCTTGGGATTAGCGCCCAGCAAGAGCTTCAAGGGCTCAGATTGAGCAGCCCCTCTATACCCCAGCCCCCTCCTTGCTGACTTGGGATCAGCGCCCAGCAAGAGCTTCAAGGGCTCAGATTGAGTAGCCCCTCTCCTGTGGACCCCATCCTCCACTAAGCTGGGCGCCCCACACAACACTAGGCTGAGTGCCCCACAAACCACTAGCAAGGAAAATTTTCTGCTGGGTTTCCTAAATGAGACTTAGGCTGATAAATTTAGGCTGACATGGGTAGGTTTAATGTTCCCTCTCATGCCTAGGACACATAGGCATGAGCAGACACCTTCTGCTGCTACAGAAAATTAACACTCCCTCTTAGTGAGGAAGGTGTTCTGCACAACCCCCAACTTGTCCTTGAAATAGACAAATTTTTCTTTCACCAAGGGCTTAGTGAGTATGTCTGCAATCTGCTCACCGGTTGGCACATACTGTAGCTTAACTGAACCTTTCTGCACGCAGTCCCGAATGAAGTGGTATCTTATCTCAATGTGTTTGGACCTATCATGAAACACATGATTTTTAGAGAGCTTGATGCAGCTCTGATTGTCACAGTGAATCGCTGTTGTGTCCAATACCTGATCAAACAAGCCCATGAGTAGCTTCCGAAGCCAAATGGCCTCACATGATGCCAAGTTGACTGCGATGTATTCAACCTCTGCAGATCTCAAAGCAATTTATTTCTGCTTCCTGTTGAATCAAGAAATAGCCCCTGAACCCAAGCTGAAACAACAACCTGATGTGCTCTTCCTGTCCACATTGCTGCCTGCCCATTCTGCATCCGAATAACCCACAAGCTTCACTCCATCCCCCTAGATATAGCTCAATCCAAACTCAACTGTCCCACGCAGATACCTCAATACATGCTTTGCTGCCACCCAGTGTACACGCTTAGGCTCTATCATGAATTGACTAAGTGTGTTGACAACAAAACACAAATCTGGTCTAGTGTTAACCAAATACATAAGAGAGCCAATGAACTACCTGTAGAGAGTGGCATCTACTCCCTCTGACTTAGAAGCATCAATCTTTTGCCAGTTAGTAACCATGGGTGTTGCCATAGGCTTGCAATCTTGCATGCCAAACCGCTTCAGGATCCCCACAACATATTTTCCTTGTCCAAGGAAAATCTGCCCATCCTTCTGCCACACCTCCAAACCAAGAAAATAATGCATGAGCCCCAAGTCCTTCATCTCAAACTCAACACCAAGATCCCTCTTGCAATCTACTATGAGCTTCTCTGATCCTTTCAAGAACAAGTCATCTACATATAATACAAGAATGAGTGGCTCCCCCTTAACCAAGATGTAGTAGAGGTTGGAGTCAACCTCACTCTTAGTGAAGCCCATCCCAATCAAATAACTATCGATCCTGCTGTACCAGGCACGTGGTGCCTGCTTGAGCCCATATAACACTCTCCTCAACTTGCAAACATGGGATGCCCTGATGTGCACCTCAAACCCCTCTGGCTGCTCTATGTATATCTCCTCATCTATCACTCCATTAAGAAACGTCGTCTTAACATCCATCTGGTGGATCTACCAACCCAACTCAGCTGCAATGGATATCTTGGCCTTGATAGAAGAGTATCTCGCCACGGGTGAAAATGTCTCATTGAAGTCAATACCTTCCTTTTGTGAGAAGCCCTTAGCCACAAAGCGGGCTTTGAACTTGTCCACACTCCCATCAGCCACATTTTTGATCTTATAGATCCATCTAGAGCCAACCACTGATTTAACCTCTGGTCGGGGTACAACCTCCCATACATTGTTCTTCATGATGGAGGAGTATTCCTCCATCATGGCATCTCTCCACACTTGCTGCCCAGATGCCTCTTGAAAACTGGAAGGCTCAACCTCTATCAACTCGCTCATAAGAGCCATGTAACCGGTAAAACCTCTATGGCACCCTACTCATCCCGACTGATGTCTGGGGAGGTTCTACCTGCTCTTGAGCCTCTCTCAAAGTGTGTTGAACCCACTTTGGCCTCCTCCTACTAGAGGATTCGACCAGAGTAAACTGAGCATCCTGCTCCTCCTCATGCTGCTCACGCTGCACACCCTGCTCACTCTGCTGCTCACGCTGCACACCCTGCTCACTCTGCTGCTGCTGCTGAACCTACACAAAAGTCTGGGGACATGTAGGCTGTAATGGCTGTCTAGCCTGCTCCTTAGGAGCACTCTGCTCTTGACTCTACTCATGACTCTGCTCATGACTTTGCTCATCATCTGGCATTCGTCCACAAGACTTCTTGAGAGCCCTGTTCTCCTCAAATGTCACATCCCTCCTAACCACTGTCCTCCTGAATGCAGGAATATAGACCCTATAGGCCTTGGAGGTCTCACTGCAACCAACAAGGATGCCCTTCTCTGCAGTAGGCTCGAGCTTGGTCCTCTTCTTTGTCGGAACATGGCAATAGACCAGGCACCCAAAGATGCGTATGTGAGCAATCTTTGGTCTGTTCCCCGTGAAGGCCTCCTTAGGGGTCATCCTCCCCAAAATCTTATGCGGACTCCTATTCTGCAGATAGACTGCAGTGTTGCGTGCCTCCGCCCATAGAAACATGGGAAAGTCCTGATCATGTAGCATTGCTTTTGCTGCCCCAACTATTGATCTGTTCTTACTCTCCGAGACTCCATTCTGTTGCGGGTTATACGATATAGTCAGCTCCTTCTTAATCCCAGAATCTATACAAAACTCCTTGAAGGCACTCGAGGTATACTCGCCTCCATTGTCAGATCTGAGCACCTTGATCTTTCTGCCTGTTTGGTTCTCCACAAGAGCTTTGAACTCTTGGAACCTGCTGAAGACCTCA
>SNQJ01S0007211.1:68335-82360 GCA_010110895.2 Picea sitchensis
TTGTTTTGGTCTTTTGAAGCAATCTAGAAACATTCAATTACATTGCATTGGTCTGTTTTGGGTCTTTATAATCTTGTTTACCTGTTGACTTATGTAGGCAGGCATCAATCCAAGAACAACCCAATCTCCGTACCAATTTTGATGTTGTGGATTAAGCATAGGTGCTCTTATTCTTTTATTAAGTTAAACCTGACTGTTTATGTCATTATAGCATTTACTTCAAAGAGATGCTTAAACCAATGCATATATCTACAAGTTGCATAATCATGCAAGTTTGTCGTTTGTTTTCCATATTAAATCACCGTTGGAATTGAGTGAGGATAACATAGTAACTCTAGTCTCTGAAGTGCCGAAACCAAGAGCATTTCCCATGGTGTGCTGTGAAGTTGGGGAAGCAGTTGGAAGAAGAGTATTAATGTACATAGAGGAATAGCTACTGTTTTATGCAGAGGTTTGTTTCCTACTCTGGGAAACAGATCTGTAACCACGAGAATGTACTGCCCGCTTGAATGGTTACAAATGTTCATCATCAGGTTCCAGTTTAACTGTGAAATGATTATCTTTTGGTATCCATGGCAAATGTCGAAGGGGTGAACTGCAACTTCATTTTAGTCCACAAGGCTAGATTCATATCGAAGAGAGCTTTCTTGATGATACAAACAAGAGCAAGCTCTTAAATATTCGGAGTGTGTCAAATTAAGAACAATTGTACCGGCATTCATTTGTAAAGAGTTGATGAAACAAATGAGAAGCGTCCCATGATTTTTATCATCAGCATTCTATAGCTTGCTGCTTACTCACAGAGATAAATTTAATGCAGTTCTGTTTATCATATTAACTATTCTGAGAACAAATTAGTATGGTTACATTCTAAAGATTTGTTTGTGATAAATTAATGCAAGGTGGAGCTAGTATTTTCTCTGGACTATAAAATCTTTTGGAAAGCAATCACAATGAAGACACTGCTGCAACTGTAAGCTAGAAATTGAAGTGATAAATGATGCTATGCTATGGAGAAAATGTGCAATGTTGTGTCAAACACTCACCAATCCTTGGGTACTGGTTTGGCATGGCAAATCCTCATCTGTTGTTTAGTTTTTGTGTAGGCATCAAGTTAATATCTTTTATGAAATGGAATCTCAGGTCTGAATTTGCTCGGGGACAATTTGACTGGTAAAGAATGAAGGTCAATTTGGATGTAAAGATCTTAATAGGTTAAATGACTACAAATTAATCAGTCATCTTTTAAATAGGACCAAAAGAGACCTTAAGAACCTTAAGGAGCTCTTGATAGGTCTTAAATACAGGTCGCCCTAACAGAGTGTGCTTAATTATGCCTTGAATATATGCTTAAATAACATTAATATTTATTAATTTAATGGGTGCGTTTGTTCAAGGACTTGTTGTGCCTTCAAGGCGAAGACTTGAAAAATGATCGTCTTTTCCATGTGGCATCACCCTTTCATTATAGAAATCCCTGGTTTAGGTGTAAATACTATCATCCGTTTTAGTCATTCATTGAGCGTTTAATTAACCGCCGTTAAGTCCTTGGGGGTTCAACCCCATCTATATTGTACAAGTGCCCCATTATTATTAGTTGGACTGTTGGTGTCTTCAGTTTTTACTTCTGAGAAAGGAGTGTACATCTCCATTTCAGCATTTTATGTACTTCCGTTTTCTTAATCTTGAATAAAAATATGTTTCATCCTTAGTTTGTTCATGTCATTTACTCATGGCCAGGGGTTCCATATGGCAATTTAGTATATGCTAGATTAATAAATTAATGTCTGTGGAGGAAGTAGTAAATTAGCTTGGTCTTTACTAATTCTCGGTGCAATTTTATATAACATAATAATAATACTCTAATTTTAAGGTCACAGTCAAGCCACACATCAAATTGGTGTATGAGACTCTCTTGTTTGTGGGACAAGGGACCCCCTCCATGCAACCATTTGACTACTTAAGTCTACAAAGGTATTTTTTGTATTTTATTTTCAAGAAAAAATTCACATATTTGGTATTTCAGAAAGAAATCAGAATATTCGTAAGTTGCCTTTCCAACTCTTTAAGCTGTCTATATTTTCCCGCTTCCTGAGTTCTTACCAAACACAGATTAAAACTATCTGAACTTTCCTATGAAACAGTTTTCCACCAAGCGCAAAGTACAATGCCTGGTCTGATTACAAGCCCTATAATAACATACAGAAACAAAAATGACTTCTTTAAAAAATTCTTGGTTCCTTCTTGGGGAAGAAACTGTTTTTTTAAAATCTTACACCTAAACTGCATACTAGTCAAAAAGAGAAAGGGATTTGGCTGGGAGTGAACCTCCCTCCATTTCTTCAATTATATTCAATATACCTATATTCATTAACAGAGCTTCTTTGGAAAGCTTATTTTCTTTCTTGTTCAATTCTCTATAGGCATGCTGAAAGGAGAAATTCAAATTGAGATCTTACATCTATAATTCTATACATGATCGGTGCCAATAATAAGTTAGGTCAGATTGTAATTTTCTTTTTCCCATTCTATAATGAGTTTGGAATCTTTGTCTTTGCATGCTGGTAATACCTCTTTCATTGGCAATGTTTAACAATAGTTGTTTGACAATACAAGTATTTCAACAGAGGACGAACACCTTCAGTGACTACTCACACAACTAGATCAAAGATCAACACATCGATGTTAATGCAAAAGAAAATGATTACATAGAGTTTTTACAAGAGAGTCTCACAATTGATCATCGACAAATGATCTTCCATGCTCTTTAAATAGAGATTACAGACCAATTGGGTGTTAAGCCACAGATCAATGGTCGTTAAGATTGAAGAGAATATGAACCATCAGATCACTCTATGTCGGGAACATATCGTGACCTTCAGATTTCTTAACTACAAATGCATACTAATGCATATTAAAGAAACATACTTTTACTTAATAACTCATTAGACTAAATAGATTTTAACTAACTCCTAAATGTCTAAATATCCTAACATCCCCCTTTAAGAACAACTTAAGATAGGATTGAAAGATTTACAATAGTGACACAATAGGAGAAAGGAGGCATTAGAGCGTATCCACCCTTGATGACAACTTCCTGAACTCCCAACATAGATCAGAGTTTGGAAAACTCTGCTTTTGTAAGAGACTTTGTGAAAGTTTCTGCAACTTGATCTTCTGAAGGGCAAAAGAACACTTCAATAACTTGATCATGAATGAGTTTTCTGATGAAGTGCATGTGTAGCTCGATGTGTTTGCTACGCCGATGTTGAACTAGGTCTTTGACGAGCGTAATGACACTCTGATTGTCGCACCAAAGGTTGGTCGGATGCTGCTGCTGGAATCCAAACTCTGAAAGGATCCGTCGAAGCCATAATGCTTCCTGACTTGCATTTATCGCTGCTCGATACTCTGCTTCTGCTAAAGAAAATGCAATAGCATGTTGTTTCTTACAGGCCCAAGTGACAGGTCCTGAACCAAGGCTGAAAACGTAACTTGCAATAAGCTTTTGATCATCATGGTTGTTGAGCCAATCTGAATCAGTGAAACCAACCAATAAAGGAGCCCCCCCTGAATTTTAATGTATCTCAAACTATCATGGGGTGTTTGCATATATCGAGAAAAAAGACCAACAACAAAGGAAAGATCAAGACGAGTATGAGTCAAGTATAAGTGGCTACTAACTAACTGGCGTTACAAGGTGGCATCAACTTCGAGAGAAGTACAAGTGGCAACAAGCTTGACTCTAGAATGGAAGGGAGAAGGGGTTGGTTTACAATCTTCCATGTGAAAGCGTCGAAGAAGGTCACAAGCATACTTAGACTGCGAAAGAAAAATTCCTTCATTGGTTTGCAAAACTTGGAGGCCAAAGAAATAGTGCAAAAAACCTAAGTCTGTCATTTCAAATTTCTTCTTAACGCTGGTTTTCACATTGTTTAAAATTTGAGTCACTATCAGTAAGGATAAGGGCATCAATATAAAGGACAAGGATTATGAGACGACTTCTTACTTTTTTGGTATAGACATTAGGATCATAATGACATCTAGAGAATCTGGTTTCAATAACAAAGCTATCCATTTTGGCATATCAAGCTTGGGGAGCTTGCTTAAGACCATAAAGAGATTTCTTAAGGCAACAAACAAGGCTAGAGTAATTCTGGACATAGTCAGAAGATTGTTCCATGAATATTTTTTCTTGCAAATCCCCATGCAAGAAGGCAGATTTAACATCCATATGATGAAACTTCCATTTATGTGAGGCAACAAGCGAAAGAACAAGACGGATGGAATTCATTTTGGCTACAAGGGAAAATGTTTCATTATAGTCAATTCCTTCAACTTGGGAAAATCCTTTGGCAACTAACAGAGCCTTGTGTCTTTCAACACTTCCATCTGATGCATACTTAGTTATGTAGACCCATTTACATATACCAAGTTTTCCTTTTTCTTTTTGGAAGAGGTACAAGATTCTAAATATCATTTTCCATTATATAACAATACTCTTCATTCATTCTCTGGATCACGAGTCTTTGAAACTTGAGCCAAAAGAGAAGAGGCTCGTTGGAACTGTGAACGTTTCCATTATATAACAATATCACCAACTGCTTCTCGTGTTGAACAGACTCATCTAGGAAGCGATAGAGCTGGTGCTAGTTCAAGTTCAAAAGATTCATTTGGAGGAAGGTGAGTAGGCGGAGGTGGATTTTCATCCTTATTGTCATCATCTGAAGAAGAAACCAGAATAAGAACATAAGAAGACACAAACGTCGAAGATGACTCGCAAGCCGAATAAGGCACAATTGCTGAATTAGGCTCGCATGCCAAGAGATTTTCATCAAATTTAACATCTCTTCTAATAATAATTTCATTACAATGTGGTTGAAGAAGTCTATAACCTTTGACATCTTCAAAATAACCAACAAATATACACTTGTCACTTTTAGGCTGCAATGCTTGCATTTTCTCATCAAGAATGCGATCCCATGCTATACTGCCAAATACACAAAAGTGGCTTACATCTGGTTTAATTTTAGTCCGAGTTTCTTTCGGTGTTATATTTTTAAGAGCCTTTGTGTGAGTGTGATTTACTATGTAATTTGCACAGTTGATGGCTTTCGCCCAATACTTTACACTTAATCTCTTAGATTGGATCATACAATTAGCCATTTCTTTTAATGCACGGTTCTTTCTCTCAGCGACACCATTTTGTTGTGGTGTATATGGAGCAATGTGTTTCATTTGGATGCCCTGTGTAGTGTAGTAACTTGTAAAATTATTGTTCACATATTCGTCTCCATTATCTGTTCTTAACCTTTGAATTTGATGTCCAGATTGATTTTCTACAAGGGCCTTGTAGGCCAAAAACTTGTCAAAAACTTTGCTCTTAAGTTTTAAAAAGTAAACCAAGTATGTCTGGAAAAGTCATCAATGAAAGTTAATAAATATTTTCACCTAAAAAAGGAGAAGAAAGTGGACCACACAAGTCACTGTGAACAAGCTGCAAAAGGCCAGAGGCGTGCCAAGATGCACGCTTGACAAAACTGTCCTGATGATGTTTGTTGAGAACACAACCGACACAAACACCATCTCTTCATGAAACAAAAGGAAAACCAGTCACCATCTGTTGATTACATAGTTGCTGCAATGAACGATAGTTTAGATGACCAAACCGCTCATGTCAAAGTTTGCTCAAGTCATCACTACGAGCAACAAAAACTGATGGAAAATATGATGACCCAAAGTTGTCAAATTTATACAACCTGGTAATATCATCAACAATTCCAATTGCAAGAACATGCTTAGAATATTTTAGATCCTTGATTACAACTTGGTGAGGTGAAAACTCTATGGTTTTACCTTCACCTGAATGAGTGATTTGATATATTGATAGAATGTTACAAGAAAGACTCAGAACACATAATACATCATTGAAATGACCATTATCTACTTGAACTGTTCTAGATCCTACAACACTAAGAGATTTATCATCACCAACAAATATTTTCTTGGTGTTACATTCATTTAGAGAAGAAAATATGTTTTTATCTTTAGCCATATGATAAGATGCTTTAGAATCCATAAGCCACTCATCAGCAGAAGAAGTAGAAGTTGCATTAAAAAAAAAACTAGAAGCAGAAAATGCATGTCCATGAGAAGAAGAAGAAGAAGTAGAATCCATATTGATGTTGTGTTTCTTCATCGCTACTTCTAAAACTGTTATCTTTTTGAAACATTTAGACTCATCATGACCATCTTTATCACAAAAATTGCNTAGCCATATGATAAGATGCTTTAGAATCCATAAGCCACTCATCAGCAGAAGAAGTAGAAGTTGCATTAAAAAAAAAACCAGAAGCAGAAAATGCATGTCCATGAGAAGAAGAAGAAGAAGTAGAATCCATATTGATGTTGTGTTTCTTCATCGCTACTTCTAAAACTGTTATCTTTTTGAAACATTTAGACTCATCATGACCATCTTTATCACAAAAATTGCAATGTCTGTCAATCTTCTTATTTTTAGATTTTGCTCCTTTGTCACCATTAAGACTTGAAGCTATTTGAGTGGGTTTCAAACCTTTATGTTGCTTGTTTTTGTGGCGAGGATGTTGCTTCTTGGGATTCTTTGGTTTATCTTTCTGCTGGGTGACTAAAGCTTTATTGCAGGTACCTGCAATGTTGATCACTCCAAGTTGTACAAGTTTATCTTGCTATCTAGTCAAAACATCACAAAATGATTCAAGAGTGAGTTTTTGATAAGTTTTTCCTAGAGCCTCTCTCATGGCATAAAAGGTAGAGACAAACACAAAATATGCACTACCTAGCTTAGAAAGAATAATATAGATGCAATACTCTTCCTCCAGCTTTATCTCACTTTCTTCACATAAAATTCCGAGTGTTTTAAACTTAGATAAATAGTTTTCAATGCAAGAAAAATCATCTGGACTTAAAGTCAGTATTTGATTTTCTAACTGACGTGCTCGAATAATATTGTGTTTACCAAACACAGAGTCAAGTTTTTCCCAAGCTTAATCGGGGTCATTAATTTCTTTAAGGTGGAACCTTAAATTAGGAGAGATGGACATTCCGATCAGCCCACGTGCTTCGTCACTCCTATTAGCCCATTTGAATTTCTTATCAACATCAATGGGTTATTTTTCATTTCCCAAGGTAATCCGGTATAAGCCTTTACTTCTTAATAAATCCTCCATATAGGATTTCCATTGGAAGTAGTTGGTGTTGGTAAGAAAAAGATCACTGGAAGAAACCATATTAAATATGTAGATGATATGGATTTAAACACTGAAACTAATAATTTGGATGAAAAAATCTCGAAAAATTAGGCCGTTTTAAACAAAAACGGCACTGAAAACAGACTTCGGATGTGAAAGTTATGCCATTTAAAAATAATGCATAAATAGTAACCAAAGGACCACGTGGTGGTGTAAGTTGTTTTATGAAATGACCCATTTTTGTAAAAATAAGTGGGGATTACTTTTACAATGAAGTTACTTTATAAAAGAAAGCTGGATGCAAAATAAATAACTCTAAAATAAAATATTAAAGCTACTTATAGTAATTCACTTTTATACTTGAAATGAAATACACTTTACAATGGAGCATAAAAATAGAGACTTGAACTTAAGACCTCTTACTTAATAAGACAATTTTTAATCAAGTGGGCTAGCAAAACATATTGTGTTGTTTAGTAGAAGGATTGATGGTGTTGTTGTTGTTGTGGTGGTGGTGGTGGTGGAAGACAACCTTGGAGAGTGTGCTCATAAAAAACTTCTCACTTTTATACTTGAAGTGAAATACACTTTACAATGGAGCATGAATTTTTCCAAAAAAAGTAACAAAAATAGAGATTTGAACTCAAGACCTCTTACTTAATAAGACAACTTTTAACCAAGTGGGATTGCAAAACATATTGTGTTGTTTAGCGGGAGGATTGAGGGTGTAGTTGTGGTGGTGGTGGAAGACGGCCTTGGAGAGTGTGCTCTTAAAAAACTTTTTTCACACAAGAATTTTTTTTCGTTTCTCGATGACAACAAGGGATAGATCTTGGTTAACTTACCTGGGAAAACACCTTTTCGTATCTATTTCTTATTTTCTGAGATCGCCGAGGGTGTGGAGAAAATAGAATACATAGATCTAAAAGAGTAACAACCTAGAAACAAACAATATAAAAACCGAAATAATACTCTGCAAAAATTTAAAAAGGGTGTATTAAGACTTTATACCTCCGGATCTAACTAAAATGACTGTATATTGGGAAAAAAAAACCTTTTCGAGTGAAATGAAAAACATTCTTGACTGAAATGAACACTCTAGATGCAATTGAACAATTCTCTTAGCCTAGAAATGTATGAAAATGACAAAAAACAGAGATGAGACAACTCGGCTTCACGATCTTGATCTACAACAAGAGCAAGTCTTTAAACATGCTCTGATACCATGTTCGACAACACATGTATTCCAACAGATGACGAACACCTTCAATAACCACTCACACAATCAGATCAAAAATCAACACATCGATGTTTTCATGTGGTAAAACCCCTACGGGGAAACATCCACGACCCTAACCAACACGATTACTTGGAGCAATTTATTACTGCAAAAGAAAAAGATTACATAGATATTTTATAAGAGAGTTTCTCACAATCGATCATCAACAAATGAACCTCTATGCTCTTTAAATAGAGATTATGGACCAATTGGGTATTAAACCACAAATCAATGACCGTTAAGATCAAGGAGAATATGAATCGTCAAATCACTCTATGCCGGGAACATATCATGATCGTTGAATTTCCTAATTATAAATGCATACTAAAGAAACACACTTTTACCTAACGACTCATTAGACCAAGTAGATCTTAACTAACTCATAAGTGTCTAAATATCCTAACAGTAAACATAGATCATAAATTTCATCTCTATTGTTTGTATTCTAATCCAATAGCTGATTTATGGTCCATATAGAGATAAGATGTTTTGGGAGAGAATTCAGTGAGTTTCCAAAAATGATAATGTTATCCTATAGGGGGATCTGAATTTGATAGTGAAGGTGGAAAACGTTTGGGGAAAAAAACTATATAAAACCCATTGGCAAATTATTTTATTAAGAGGCTTGAAGGTTTAGGGCTCTCTAACATGGAAACTATCAATGTGGTTTGAATGCAAAGGAATTTTAGAAAAGGAAAGGAAGGGGTTACAAAGACACTTGAGAAATTCTTAGTTGCTGAAAAGATTTTGTTGAAATTGGAAACACTGAAATCATGAGTAGGTAGGGGGATTTTGCTTCATAGATAAAGATGAGAATAAACTCCCATGGCCCTCCAAAGAAAGTGAAAAAATTGGTAGCAAAGAGGGCAAAGAAAAACATTGAAAATGACCAAAAGAAACTTAATGAGATTGAGGAACAGATCAAACAATTGTTTGATAGTAATAAGGAAGGAATTTCTATAGAAAAGGTGAATATTAAACTAGACACATTAAAAAGAATAAAAATGAAGTTGTTGGAACGTAAAGCAACAAAGTGGTGACTAAAGAGTAGGGCTATTTGGTTGGAAGAAAGAGATGGGAATACTAAATTCATTTAGAACTATACAAAACATTAGAAAAATGTAAACATTATATGGGAGATAAAAAAAATGGTAGAAAGGTGAGAAATGTTTTGGACATAGCAGGAGTAAGGCACTTTAAAAGTTTGTTTCAAGACCCCCTAGGGCTAACATAGAAAAGATTCTTAAAGTTGTAGTTTTCTTTCCAAGAATGTTTGAAAATCATCAAAATGAGGAACTTGAAGTTGAAGTAGCTAATCAAGTCAGTTCTTCAATCTTTTAAAGAAGCTTAGATGGTTGGAAAACAAAATTTTATTTGGGTTTTTATGATTTCCTAGAAGAGGAGCTAATGGGAGTGATGGAAGGGTGTGGAGTCTCTTGGAAGGTATTAGGTGCATTGAATGAAACATTTATAGCTCCATTACCAAAGGAAAATGAACCAAATTTTTTTGAATATTAAAGGCAAATTTCATCGTGCAAATTTGTGTACAAGAATATAACAAAAATTCCAACAAATAGGCTTAAAACATATTTTTCAGACTTTATCTCGAAAGAGTAGTTTCACTTTCTTCACAATATGCAAATTCATGTTATCATAGGAATAGTGCAAAAATGACTTCATACAATAAAGGTGAAATCAATTCTATCTATGGTGATGAAAATAGAATTGGCCAAGGCTTATGATAAAATGAGCTGGTTATATTTGAGGTTAATTTTGATCCAAATTGGGATGAGAGGCCCAATAGTGAATTGGATTATGAGATACATTTTCTTAGCATCTTTTGCAGTGCCGGTCAATGGGTCGACATGTTAGGATATTTAGACACTTAGGAGTTAGTTATGATCGACTTGGTCTAATGTGTCAAAGGTTATAGACTTATTATTAGGAGAGATGTTAAGTTTGATGGAAATCTCTTGGTTTGCGAGCCTAATTCAGTGTTTGTGCCATCTTTGTCTTGTGAGTCATTTTTGGCGTTTACGCCATCTTCTTTTCCCATATTTTTTGTTAGTGATCCTATTCTAGTCTTTCTTTTAGAGGATTACAATGAGGATGAAAATCCACCTCTACTTGCTCACCTTCCTTCAATTGGGTCCATTGAACATGAAATTATACTAACACTGCTGCTTCTGAGATGACTCTATACAACATGAAAATAAACTAGTGATCTTATAGATTAGTGTCGTACACGTTCATAGTTCTAGTGAGTGATATTGATTGGATCATTGTATTATTTGTCATCTATCTCACTACTTTTTGGGTGGAAAAATTGGAGGAATCAACTTGTAGGGCCATTTCGACGTTTGGTCTAAATTTGGAAATTTGAGTCCAAAAAAAAGTTATAAATATTCTAGAGCCATTTTGAAGCATTAAATGACTTTCTTTTGGTCCAAACCTTACTATGAAAGAAGATTCTAAATTCTACACGTCGATATCTTTCCAATAATGCAGGCCGTTCGTCAATCAGAGTTCCCATGAGAAAGTTATGCCTCTCGCAAGTTGAACCACCGTATTGATCACCATGGTACGAGTGGATGCCACGTCAACCTCCATTACTTAGACATGTGGGGTTAACCATGTAGTGGATTTTATAAGAATATTCTAGAAGGTACAAACCCTTATCACAATTGAAGGTTGAGGAAGTAAAAAACATATCCTAGATGGCTACCAGACTATGTTAAATACCAGGCCACTAAGAGGAGAAGGGGTTCCATTGTTTTGCATTGTATCTTGTTCCATAGCTGAGAAAAACATATAAGAGTGGTATTCTATAAGCATAACAAATGAGAGATTTTGTAACAACCATACAATCCACAAGTCAAAGGCAACTCCACATAGAGTGCCTCTTTCTTTTTACTTGCATCATTTATTTATCAAAGAAAAGAGAGCAGAGCAGCCTCACCTTCTAGTTGGGTTTTCTCCCGTGTTGGGTTTCCTAGGTCATATCTTGTGTTTGTTTGTGGATGGTGTGAGTGTGTTTTACTATTCTCTATTTTTTTGTGTTTTATCTATTTTTTCAGTTATCAAATATCCTGGAGATCTAAAAAAAAAACCTTAATAGTAAAGTGTGACATCCCAAAAAATATAGTATTTTTGAAATTTAATTTTTTTTGGGAAAATTATTCCGTTTTTAGTAAATTCGAATTTGAATTTTTTTTTTCCATTTATGTCAATTTCGAATTTGATAATTGTAATAAATTATTATGACTGTTGGGCAGAGATCTGATTTGACTCAACTGACTATTTGACTATGACACTTGTATGAACACAAAATATTTTATATTGATTGAATGGACAAATGGAACAACCATGTTAAAAATTCGTTGACCATGACTCCATGAGTGGGGAACATGTTGGAACTACCTCTGGGCTGATTGTTACAAGTGTAAAATCAGATATTTGACCATTGGCAGCCCCTGAAAATTAGAGATTTAGAAAGCTGTGAAAATTCCCAAGAGAGGGAAAAAGACCCAGGCAAAAATATGGTCTAGATAAATAACATATGTGAGGAGGCAGGACGCTGCCAAGTATGCTGGGAAATAATATTCCTGGTCACTTGCTGTTATGAACACTACTTGCTGAGTGTGAGGCAAGGAGAAGATTACTGACAGAGGAAGACATTGCTGAAGAGGAAATTCCAAGTTTTCCCTCATGGATTCATAGTCAGGCTAGGGGGTGAATAGGACAAGGGAGTTGGCTACCCTATTCTACGGTTGGGAGGAACGTGGCTATTCCCTTTGTCTTCACACGAATTGATTCAAATAAGTTATTCTACTCTGTCTTTGGTTAAATATTATGATCACTGATAGATCTGCATTTTAGTTATTTCTATGAATGAACCTTGGTCGAACATTGTTGTGATTAGAGACTAACCCAATACCTCCTATTCATCAATTAGAAATGGATTATTTCTGCTGGAACATAATGCTGAGTAAATTCTAGTGTCATTGGATGTATTAACGGGAAAAACTATTCTTGCAGAGTTTCATTACTCTTGTAATAGGATAACCTCTAGGCTAAATCACACTTTTAATTAATTCTGTTGAGTAGACAAATCCTGTGCATGATGCGATTGGGATCAAGTATACCGTCATCTATGAATAGTTATATTTTTGTAGGTAGTTATAGTATACCTATGAGTCTCAAATCATGTACTAGTAAGTTCAGAAGAAAAATAAATACCCCTTGTATGACAGATTTTTCATAAAGATGCGTACAGGAAAATATACCTATATATATACCATGTATGATATGAATCATATGCTGACCAACAGTATGCATCAACCACATGCAAACGAAATGCCATATGCGTAAAGTTTGGCGAATCTGAAATTTAGGAAAGTCTGGAACCCTTTTTATATATTATATAAGACGCTAAAATCGAAATTTCCAAACCCTATTAACAAATAACGACTGTTTCTAACATTTCTATTGCTCTAAAGGAAAAAAATCCAATGACTCATACTGTCGGACCATTCTTATAGAGAACATGGGGAAATTCAAGTAAATCTTTCATATTCTGAACTGTAAATAATGATCATAGTATATATCAGGTCGGGACTGTAATCATACCCAAAGTATATATACCAGGTCGAGAAATTCGCAAACCAAGTATTATTATTTTTGCTATACAAGTAAGAGGAATCCTTCATGGATAGATATGTATATAATCATACTTGATCTGGTTAAAATTCCAAAATCATTAAAGTTCCAAAATCAAAACAACAGTACATAGTCTGCACCCAGCCACGATAGGAAGCTTTTTTTATCAGGCGTTAAAATAATGGAAGTCCCTTCCATTTATTTCTAACAAACCAATTACAGAGATAAAGTCATTTGTTCGACTATAAGATTCGGAAAATGTAATCCTAGGCTAAACATTGCCATTGCCTGATCTTAACAAAGCCCTATCTTGGAAACCAAATACCTTTTATGGGTTCCGAAGCCCTCGTAAAGTTGGGAATCTTGGAGGGGAAGAGGCCCTACAAGAAAACGTAGAGATTAAAATTAATAACCACATAAAAATTTGCAATCAAGAAGATCATGGAAAAATGCACAACAGAGTCCATAACAGAAGGAAGAGAAATAAAGTTGCCATAGAGATAATTAAGAGTCTGTACTTAACTCGAGGGATGGAGGTCGCCTTTCCTTTTGCGACACTGTTGAATCTCCGTCTAGTGGCTCGAAAGGGGGAGATGGGATGATAGAGTCCTGATGGGTACCCTTGCATACAACAGGGCCCCACCCTTAGATAATAATCGAAATATTGTTCTCGAAGAAATACGATTTATCAACTAATTCAAAGACTAAATCTTGCTCTCGAAGAAATGCGATTTATAAACTAATTCAGAGACTTACTCAACCAGATCCTGAAAGCATCGCGGTGCAACATGCAATCTTATTGACCTAAGGAATATTACTGTTCAAATGTCTTTTTGCGAAAGAAAAACATTTTCTCAA
>SNQJ01S0007211.1:82410-93591 GCA_010110895.2 Picea sitchensis
TTTTGGGAATCTGTACAACAAAACTGAAGTTGACTATTTACAACAGAAATAGTTAATATTATATATGTCTATCCATGTATGATATGAATCATATGCTGACCAACAGTATGCATCAACCACATGCAAACGAAATGCTAGATGTGTAAAGTTTGGCGAATCTGAAATTTAGGAAAGTCCGGAACCCTTTTTATATATTATATAAGACGCTAAAATCAAAATTTCCAAACCCTATTAACAAATAACGACTGTATCTAACATTTCTATTGCTCTAAAGGAAAAAAATCCAATGACTCATACTATCGAACCATTCTTATAGAGAACATGGGGAAATTCAAGTAAATCTTTCATATTCTGAACTATAAATAATGATCATAGTATATATCAGGTCGGGACTGTAATCATACCCAAAGTACATATACCAGGTCGAGCAATTCGCAAACCAAGTATTATTATTTTTTCTATACAAGTAAGAGGAATCCTTCACGGATAGATATGTATATAATCATACTTGATCTGGTTAAAATTCCAAAATCATTAAAGTTCCAAAATCAAAACAACAGTACATAGTCTGCACCCAACCACGATAGGAAGCTTTTTTTATCAGGCGTTAAAATAATGGAAGTCCCTTCCATTTATTTCTAACAAACCAATTACAGAGATAAAGTCATTCGTTTGACTATAAGATTCGGAAAATGTAATCCTAGGCTAAACATTGCCGTTGCCTGATCTTAACAAAGCCCTATCTTGGAAACCAAATACCTTTTATGGGTTCCGAAGCCCTCATAAAGTTGGGAATCTTGGAGGGGAAGAGACCCTACAAGAAAACGTAGAGATTAAAATTAATAACCACATAAAAATTTGCAATCAAGAAGATCATGGAAAAATGCACAACAGAGTCCATAACAGAAGGAAGAGAAATAAAGTTGCCATAGATATAATTAAAAGTTTGTACTTAAATCGAGGGATGGAGGTCGCCTTTCCTTTTGCGACACTGTTGAATCTCTGTCTAGTGGCTTGAAAGGGGGATATGGGATGATAGAGTCCTGATGGGTACCCTTGCATAGAATAGGGCCCCACCCTTAGATAATAATCGAAATCTTGTTCTCGAAGAAATGCGATTTATAAACTAATTCAAAGACTAAATCTTGATCTCGAAGAAATGCGATTTATAAACTAATTCAGAGACTTACTCAACCAGATCCTGAAAGCATCGCGGTGCAACATGCAATCTTATTGACCTAAGGAATATTACTGTTCAAATGTCTTTTTGCGAAAGAAAAACATTTTCTCAAAATTAAGACAGAACTATTCTCTCTGTTAATTTATGCCCACAGATAGAATCGATATGCTGGAAAGGAAACAAATGCTGCCAATTTAACCAAAAACTATAATTCATGACACACATACACCCTCTTTTCTTCCTTTTTCAAAACTTATTCGGCAGATAGAATCCACCTTGTATGGAGGCCTATTTCGTTATGTAATACCTCCATTATTCCAAGCTAATAAGACAGACCTGGTAACTAGTGGACAATTTAGAGAAATTTGGAGAACAACAAGAGAGCTTTCCAAAGGGAATCATACCCTAACTAAACCGACCGAAGACATGGGGAAAACTATTCCAAGTCTGCAAAATCTTAGATGGGAACCTCAAAGAACAACGAAGATCGTTAAAACTTCATTAAATCTTTTAGCCAGTGGTCACCTAAACAACCATAATACACAGACGTTATAACAGGGTTCAAATAAACTTACCAGGTTAAGAGCGAGGTGGATAGATGAATCCCTCCCACACAGAGCAAGTAACTCCATCGATGCTTGAGTCTAACGCCAGAAGCGGTAACAATATCATGGGCAATAGGGGATTACTGCCAAGTCATACAACCCAAGAGAACGTTGAATTTTAGCCATGAGAGTACATGTCCTGGTTTAATGAGAGAGACAGTGTGAAGTACCATAACCATGTGATTAGGGAAAGGTGGCAAAAAATCGATGGGCATGCAAGTCGAACGAGAGGCCAAGGAAAGGTGCTGTAGAGAAATTTTAATGTAACCATTAGGACCCTATTTAATACACAACTTTTTCTCCTGTATTTCACATCACCAGTTAATGAATGAGGACGACAGCCAGTTGAGGCTTTGGTTTAATCCTTGTATGTGTTTCTTTCCATTTAATGCTCAGTTGACGGACTAGAAAGTCACATCCGAAACTAGTCACTCCAACTTCATTTTCAGTTTAGGAAAGATCAGTGTGTACCTTTGCAAAAACCCTAACTACCTAACACCAGTTCTATGCATGCTTCACAATGACTATGCATATACAAAGACACTCCGCACTTACGGAACTAGAGTGGTTTCTCTAACTCCTAATCATTATACGTTACACTCAAAGAAGAATAGAGATTGTATCAAACCCGCTTGAAATAGGAATCGAGACCTAAAGATGTCACGAAGTAGCCACTAAAGTTCCATGTAAGTAGCCCAACAGACTTGTACAAGTCCTGTAGTCGCGCTAGACAAGGTTAAAGGATACCCTTCGAAGTACGATTATGGTACACAACACGAATATTATTATGCAGGTATGTGAATTAATTCTAACAGTCTTAAGTCCAAACCCCCTTTTCAATGATGTAGTAAGGAGTAAAATGCATCATATTATGTTTAAGGGTGAGATAATAAACAACTAGGTTTTTATCAAAGAACTATACAATTGTGGTATGAGTATGTTTTTTTTGACGTAAACGATTATAGATTATATTTAGAGAGGTGGCAAAGCCACAGATTCAGTTACAAAATGGCCCCAGGTGACTACGGGCCTACATTCCTGATTACATTCTACTTTGAAGCTATACCTATGAACTGAATTAGCTCCCTTGCTGCTTAACATACTACTTATTTAAAGCCATGGCTAAATACAAAATGCCAGAGTGCTGGTAGAGCCTGCTTATAATTGTTTTACAAGTAGAGATTACTTCTTGTCTTCCTGACTCCAGTTGCAGTTCAGTTGGGCCATCTTAGCCTCCAGTTGTTCCATCCTCTCATCAAATTCTTGCTGTGGGTTATTCAGCTCTTTGTGGAGCTTATCCAGCTCCTCTACAAACCCAATTTTGGTCATGGTGATGTCAGTTTCAAGCTGTTCCAGCCTGCGTCCAGCCTCAATGTCCAAGTTCTCTAAAAAATCTAACTGGTGCTGGAGGAGCTGCTGCAAATTTGCCAGAGCTTTGTCCATCTCCTTCAGACATTCTTCCGTGCTCATCTTCCCCTTTGATGAAGACGCCATCTCCCTTCGATCTCTCACTGCGCGCGTCCTGCCTTGCTCACCCTGGCGCTTCACCCTCTCTGGATTGCTAAACGTTTTGCAGATCTGTGCGTGAGCTGGAATGAGAGGCCATCAACCTCCCTTTATTTCATTTTCACTCGTTTTCATTATTTCCTTTGGATTTTTCCCTTGGTCGCGCGGATCTCCTGTCTTCATCAGATCTTGTGCCCCATTCCTCATGGTACTGAGCCTGTCCTTCCGTCCAACCAAAATTTCTGTCCCTGTCTGCTTGTGAGATTCACCCGATTCCCCTGCTCCTGCTCGATCTAGCATTTGGATGAGTGCCAGTTGATTGCGTGGGTTCATGGGATCTCCACATTATTCATATTGCCTTTCACTGACAGCACCCCAACCTCCAATAACACACCTTTGTTAGCTTCTTTATCTGCCATTCGATTGAAATCCCTTAACACGTGATATAATTGATAGGAGTTCAAATTCCTTAAAAGAAGGCGAATTTTATCAAGGAGGTTGTTGAGTTTAGTATTTTGAGTCTTAGAGTGTTTGATCATGGCCTGAATAATTATTCTTGAATCGCCTATGATTGTCAAATCCCGGGCTCTGAGATTTAATGCCAGATGCAAACCTTGCCATAGGGCCAATGCCTCAGCTCTGTTGTTGGACTCTATTCCGAGTCCAATAGCATATTGCGTGACTGTGTCTTCTTTGGGATCTTCAATGATGCCCCCTCCTCCAGCCTGGCCCAGGTTCCCTTTCGAGGCCCCATCAAAGAAGAGGATAGGCGTTTTAATATTACTTTTCCAGATGGCAAATTCATTTCCACTTTTCCTGATCTCCCAGCCTTCTAGGATTGGATGAATTCCTTGTTTGCTTTCTAATCCTGATATATTGAACTGGGCTATCCACCTCCCCTGTTCTTCGTCCAAATTGTGTAGCTTTACCGTGGAGCACAGATGAGCAGCTGATTCCCCCAACATAGCTTGAATTTTAGTGGCAATTCTGGCTTCACTTAGCTTGGAAGTAATCCCCATATCAAGAGAGTTTGGTTTCTTTTCTTGTCTGCAAAGGGGAAAAATGATTCCCATTGGAGGAGAAGACTTATTACGTCAGTTGGGAAATTGGTGGCTGGTTGGAAACCTATTACCTTCATCCAGACTTCTTTGGAATATCTGCAGTTTAATAGAAGATGGTCAGTTGTTTCTTCTTCATGGAGGAAAAGAGGGCATCTAAAGGGTCCTTCCCAGCCCCTTCGTCGGAGATTCTCCCCTGATGGGATACTCTTGTGCGCCAGGGTCCAGCTGAAGAGGTCAATTTTTGGAAGGGAATGAAATTTCCAGACTGCTTTCCAAAGTGCCGGATTTGGCATTGCAGTGGGGATGGAGTTGAAGAGATGGTAACCCTCTTCTGTGGTGTAAGCCCTAGCATTCCTGCCCCATCCTCGTTCATCTTTACCTATCTTTTTTAGGGGGGCTTTCCCTTGAAGACACTTCTTTAGTACATCCCATTGATTGTCTAGAAAAGCTGGCCTATTTGGGGCTGCCCACCCTTGCCAAGGGTGAGGCCTTTCTTCTCCCCATACTGAAATGTCTGAGAGTGTTAAGATGTTTTGACTGTCCATCCAGCTTTTGAGGCCTTGGAGATCCTGGCGCTGATCTAGCGGTGGCTCGCCCATTATTGAATCTATCCAAATTCTTATTTTCCTACCATTTTTCGGCACCCAGGTTAGATGGGGGGAGAAGAGAGGAAGCACCTTTTTACATAGCGCAAAAATAGGAGAGCTTTTCAACTCCCTACCTGGGAGTTCTAAGCTTCTGTCCCGAGACCCTCGAAAGTATTTCCTCCAGAGAGCATGCTTACTCCAAGTAGCTTTGCCAGTGATCATTTTCCAGAGAAGCTTTGCCCCTAAGGCCAGATTTTGGGACCTTGTATTTTTAAAATTGAGTCCTCCTTCCATGTAGGTCTTTGTGACTTTTTCCCAGCTGACCAGGTGTAGCTTTTTCTTTTCCTGCCTTCCTCCTTCCCACAAGAATCGTCTTTGGAAAGACTCAATTTTTTGAATGACTGTGGCTGGAGCTAACAACAACGAGCATTGGTAGATGGGAATACTGGACACCACCGCCTTTATCAGGACTGCCTTGCCTGCTAAGTTCAGCCAATTGGCCCCCCAAGTAGTAAATTTATTCTTGAGTTTTTCTGCAAGATGGCTCCAGTAGGAAGCTCTAGGGGCAGACTTATAGATTGGAACCCCCATGTACTTAAATGCCTCCCAGTTTGTGTGCCCCTCCATCCCTAGAACTCTTGTTATTCTCAGCATTTCATTTGGGGTAATGTTACAGCCATAAATGTTACTTTTAGTCTGATTTATTTCGCTGCTAGAGGCTGCTGCATATGCGTCCAATTCATCCTTGAACTTTTTTTCTATTATTGGGCTTGCTCCTCCCAGGAGAAGCATATCATCCGCAAATTGTGCATGGTTGATGTCTTTCACCCCTTGTGCTATTCTTAGACCGTGGAGATCTTTATTAATTTGGGAGTTTTCCAATTGATAGCTGAGAACTGAAGCTTGAATTGCATAGAGCAGAGGTGACAGGGGGCAGCCTTGCCTTAGACCCCTGGAGGCTTTGAAGAAGGCAATTACCTTCCCATTCACCAGAGGGGCGATCCAAGGAGAACCAATGCAGGCTTTTATCCAACTTATAAAATAAGAATCAAATCCAAACTTACTCATAACTTCAAACATAAATTCATGTCTAACTCTGTCAAAAGCATTAGCGAGATCCAGTTTAATGATCATACCTTTTTCTTTCCTTAGAACGCTGGAGTGAATCGCTTCTTGAACCAGGATGATGTTGTCAGCGATATGCCTCCCTTGGACAAAGCCGCCTTG
Organism: Picea sitchensis; assembly: GCA_010110895.2. NCBI lineage: Eukaryota > Viridiplantae > Streptophyta > Pinopsida > Pinales > Pinaceae > Picea > Picea sitchensis. The sequence goes on from SNQJ01S0007211.1 coordinate 88,577, forward strand.
ATTCTCAGGGACGATGAGTGGGAGAGATGCCTTGAGGCGATTGGCTATTACTTTGGCCAAGATTTTGTAACTTGTGTTGCATAAAGAAATGGGTCTGAACCTGTTGAAGGAAATCGCTCCCTTTTCCTTCGGGATGAGTGCCAGAAAGGAAGAGTTGGTGCTTCCTCCTAGCTTGCTGGCCTGCTGTGACTTATGAATCATTTTGTTTAGATCCTTTTTAATTATTTCCCAGCACTGCTGATAGAATCTGGCAGTAAACCCATCCGGCCCCGGAGCTTTGTTTGGATTCATCTGTTCAAGGGCCTCCCTTATCTCTTGCTGCGATACCTCTTTTGTCAGCTGGCTCTTGATGTCTTCTTTTATTAGCTTTGGAATAACCGTGAAGGGGTATCCATGCTGGTCCAAAGCCAACCCCTTCAGGTCTGTGTATAGGTGCTCAAAGGCTTCATAAGCTGCTTGCTTAATGCCCTCTGGATCTGCAATTGTCTTGTTCTGAACTTGAACTTCCGTGACTGCCTTATATTGTTTCCTCGCTTCCGCTTGTTTGTGAAAGAAGGCAGTGTTATGGTCTCCTTCTTTCAGCCATAAGCTCCTCGACTTCTGCCTCCAATAATTTTCCTCCATTCGGCAGGCTTGATGCCATTGCCTTTGAAGGCTGTCCTCCTTTTGCAAAATTTCCGGAGTGATCTCCTTCTGTTCCATTTCCAACTGATAAGCTTCAAGATGGATTTGGGCTGCTAGGCGCATTTCTATTAGGCTTGGTTGGCTCTTGGCCCATAACTTCAGAGCGAATTTTAGCCTTTTAATTTTTTCCTCCCACACATAGGATGCTGAGCCTTGAACTGTGGTGGCCCATACTTTGGTTACTAGCTCTGTGAAACTTTTATCATTTATCCAGTTTGGGCTGAATCTGAAGGGGATGGGCCCTCTGACTTGGTCTTTTTTGATTTCTAACCGTATCGGCTTGTGATCGGAGGCACTGTGGGGTAGAATTTCTACCTTTGCTTCGAGTCCTAGCAGCAGAAGGGAGTCTTGTACGAGGAATCTGTCTAGTCTGGCAACAATGTGCACATGACCTATTCTCTTATTAGTCCACGTGTAGCGACCTTTTATTGGTTTAATATCAAGGAGGTCCCAGGCTGAGGCTAAGTCCTCTACCCATTCTCTACCCGAGTCTCTCACTAACGAGCCACCCCTCTTCTCTTCCTGGGCTAGAGTTACATTTAGATCTCCTCCGATGATGATATTGGTGAGACTGTGTTGCTGGAGGTAGTCCTGTAAGGACTCCTAACAGTGCTTTTTTTCCCCCGAAAGCTGAGGAGCATAAATATTAAAGATGCTTACCTGGCAGCCCGTGTCTTTGTGGAGAAATATGGTGTGAATCCAATGCATGTAGGTGTCAGATCTGAGCAAGTCTATTTTGGAGGCATTCCACATTGTGCAGAGCCCTCCGGAGGCACCCCTGGCGTTTCCGGCAACTCCGAGGCTTCCTTTCCAAACATTTGACAAGGTTTTGAGCGCATCTTGCTGGCTCATTTTAGTCTCCTGGAGCAGTAGGATACTTTCTTTCGAGGTTTTGAGAATATCTTTAAGCACTTCTTCCTTCTTCTTGCTTCCCATTCCCCTATAGTTCCAGGAGGTTATGATCATTATAAACCTTGGGGGGAGGGATGGCCTCCTTGGGAGGCTTTGGCCTGCTTCCGCGTTTGACGACCAGTCATCATCTGTGGGATGGTGGGTTGCGACCCATTGAGAACATCTTTGTAGGCTTCCTGGTTCCTCTCAGCGTTTTTTGACTTCCGACCTCTTCCCTTTTTCTTTGGGGTGGCCCAAACCTCATCTGCTTCGTTTGATTCGATGCCTATAGAGATCTCCCCTTCCTCTCTATTTTGACTGCCATCCTGCTTCTGGGGGGGGTTGTCTTGTGTCCCTTCTTCCTTTGTTGGCTTGCTCCCCTTGTCTTCAGGAGTCTGACCTTCCTTTTCTCCCTCTTGAACTTCTTTATTTGGATCTTGTTCTCTTTCCTCCGTTTCTTGGGCTAGTATGCTGAAGCTATTCTCCGTTTCTTTGGTTTTCGAGGGTTTGGCTTTCTGTGGTTCTGTCTGCTCATTCCTTTGGCCTCTTACTTTTGATCTCCCTTTCCAGACCTGCTGCCATCCTTCGTCCCCTTCTTTCTCTGTGGAGGGGGGGATTTTTGGGCAGTTTCTTTGGAAATGGCCATATTCGTGGCAACCTCTGCACTTGAACGGAAGCTGTTCGTAATCCAGCTTTCGGAAGTGTTGCCAGTTTTTGACCTTCAGCTTGATTGCCTCGGGGATACCTACTTCCAGATTAACCTCCACACAGATCCGTGCACAAGAATACTGGTCTCTTGGCTCTGCTTGGTCAATGTAGCGCCCAAGGCCATATCCTATTGCCTAAAGTGAGGAGGGGTTCCAGCAGTGGATCGACAAGTTGGGGAGTCTTACCCAGACCGGGACATCTTTGGGGACTTCTGAAGTAGGATCAAAATTTGGGGTCCATCTGTTTAGGCATAGTCCTTGGGTGCCCATGAAGTAAGGGCCATTCCTGAAAATCAAATCTCTGTCCTCCTGTGAGATAAATTCGAAGATAAAGTATCCTCGCCCGACCGCGTAGCATGTCACACTATTTGTTATCAGAGGTCTCCAGTTTCGCTGAATCTAGTTGTCTGTGGATCTGGTTGAGGGCTAGAGTCCCATGAACTGGTCGATAAGTCCTCTTTTAGAGAGGGATAGGGCGACTTTCATTGGATATTCAGGAGGAAGATCGATCTCTGGAATATAATTCAGTTTCTTGACAAAGCTTGGGGCTTCTGAGACAGCCGACTTCTTGCTGCAGGCTTCTACTAGGCGTCGAAAGGAGGCGGAGGGGGAGGGAGGGGGCGGCGGCTCCCCTCCTTGGGCTGCCATGGTGGCACACTCAAACTCTAACACAGAGCTAGGTCAGGGGCACGTGCGCGAGCACTATCTGCTGTAGAAGTTATCATAGGCTAGTTAGTTGTTTTCTTGCTTGTTTACTTTCTTTGATTGTGGTATGAGTATGTTATAAGCACGGTAAAACTATATATTTTTTTTGTTGGGAATTTTGGGAAACATTACATATGGTATCAGAGAAAAAGGTTACAACACTGGACCTGAACAGGGCCACATTAGTTGCTTAGCACATATTTTGATCTATTCAAAACTAATAGACCTTTTTGTTACAAACATGAAACATTTTTGTTTTGTGTGAATTATGGCAGCTCAGGATGATGCATAAATCAGAATGGAAGGAAATCCAGAACAGGGACCTCATGGAGATCCAAGACAAAATAGTGACGGAAGCTCTCCTATGGAAGTACTAGAAACAATGAGGAATCTTATTGTTGAGCTGTAGGTTTTCAAAGCAGACAATGATAAATTGAAGAAAGCACAACATGAACAACAAGAGATAAATGAAGTCCTGCTGCGTAGTATAGTGACCAAGAAAAGCCCAAAGGACGATAACCATGAAAAAGAGGTCAACAAAAGGGCCTCTAAGAACTCTAGGCTGGAAACAGAAAAAGGAGACAGTTCATCTGAAGGAACACCTTCAACTGAAGACAAAACTAAAACAGACAGAAAAAGAAAACAAGTAGACCACCTTGAAGGAGAATTTAAAATGATTAAACCAACTACCTTTGATGGAGAATCCCAGATAGGATAAGAAGTTGAGGCATGGTTGTTGTACATAAAAAAATATTTCCAGATCTACAACTATTCCAGTAATATGAAGGTCAGAATGGCCATCTACAATCTGAAAGGGAAGGCCAACATTTGGTGGAAAGACCTGAAATTGGCCAAGGGCCTAAAGGAGAAACAATTGGAATGGTCTGACTTTAAGAAGTATTTCAAGAAACAATACCTTTTTGAAAGCTATTATGAAAGGAAAACAAAATAATTTTACGAGTTACGACTTGGGCAGATTACGATGGAGGACCTTATAAATAAATTTCTGTAACTACTAAGGTTCGTACTGTACATCCAGGTGGATAAGGTAAAAATCCAGTGATTCTTAAGCTGTTTACCATAGTCCTATAGGGATAGAATTGAGTTTGACAACCCCAAATCCTTGAGTGAAGTATTTAGGAAAGCACAAATGTGCTATGACCAGTATAAACAGTGGGTAGAGTTTCCCAAAGCCTGGAAGGATAAGAAACAAGATCGAATGAACCAATGGAAGAAGGGATACCATCCAACTCCTTAGCGGAATGCAACAAAAATATTTCCAAGAAAAGATTTCACTCCAATCATCCGAATACGCAAGGCAACGGTAAATCGATAAATCTGGGAACGAAGAAGTTTGGGGACAGATCCCGCGAGCCATTAAAGCGCTGGGAATGTGGAGAACCTCATCTAAGGAGGAACTGTCCATGTTTAATTTCAGCCAATAGAACTGTTGTTCATAATTTGCAAGAAGCCTCGACAGTGGGTGACGTGGGCAAAACCCTGCATCGGATAAATGCAACAATAGATGGCCGACAAGCTGACCACCAGTCCTCTATGGTAGAGATTGAAGGTAAAATCCATAACTCTTGAATTTCTGTTTTAGTTGACCTTGGAGCTACGTTAAATTATATTACTCTTGATGTAGTAGAGTCAAACAAACTTAAGAAACTGAAGCACGCAAAATCATGGCTGGTACAACTAGCAACATGAACTAAAAGGAAAGTAGTTGAATTTATTTCTGATTTTGAGTTCATCTTAGATGGTCAAAATATAAGAACAAATCTTAACATCCTACCACTAGGATCTTACGATATGATTATCAGGATGGATTGGTTGGAACAACACAAAGCAGTACTAGATTTTTATACAAAGTTACTTAACTATAAAGACGATGTAACGACCCTAATTAAATAAATGTTTAAAGATCATAAAGTAAAATTAATTAAGGAAAGTAATTATGGTTAACCAAGTAATAATTTAATTATAGATCACATTTAAAGACCTGAGAAATATAATTTAAAGGATCAA
>SNQJ01S0007211.1:98401-110120 GCA_010110895.2 Picea sitchensis
AGGATGATTTAGTGGTGAAAGATTCAACCTAGATTGTACCAAGATTGGTTTCGGAGATGCAATACGCTCCCACACCATTCTAGTTCCATATCTACTCAATTGCAGGAGGATTCCAGATCAGTTACTTGTGCAGATAGAGAGAGGGCACACTAGTTGGGGGTTTCCAGCAAGGGGGGCACACCTTTCTTGGAGAGAGATTCGTTCTAGCTGAGGAGAAGTGATTTTGGGAATTCCAGGTATTGGTTTTTCCTTGCAGGTGTCCTAGCATCATTCTTGGTGGTTTCCGGAGGCATTTCAGTGGCAGGTTTATTTGTATTGACAATGGGATGATTTCCCAAGAGGAGGGCGCACCATTATTTGGAGGGTAGCTATATATAAGGATCTAGAAGGTATTTTGATGATTTGATCACTTGGGTATTCATTTTCATTCCCCAATATATCATTCTAGTGGATTGGTGGAGTTGTTGGAGGTCTCTAGGAGAGAGAATGAATTATTAGGGTTTCAACCATCCAGTGGGGTACACCATTCAGTGGAGGAGTTCAGATTTATAGGGTTTGAGAGGGATATTGGAGATTCAGGCACCTGGTTTGTTCTTTCCATCACCCGATCTACTGTTTGGCATCTTTCTTGAGGTGATTGGACATCTTTGGCACCATGGCCAAATTGTTGAGGAGCTTCAACTATCCAGCAGGACGTGGCATTGGTCTTCATTTATTATCCAACCTTTGGAGGATTATTTTGTATTATCATGAGATTTTTGTAGCATCTCTATTGTCTATTTTCATAGCCATCCATTGAGCATTCCAAATCAGCATCTCCATTGTAGTAGGTTCTTCTATCTTATGAATAAAAGCAGATTTGAGATGTTTTGGCTTGTATATCATATTGCATATGGTTGAGGTATGTTCCATGGTTATATCTTCTTGTTTATTTCTGAAACACATATATATAACACATCAGTAAACCCTAAGGCCGAAATCAAGAGGCCATCAGCAAGTAAACACATCTAAACAAGTAGGACAACAAAGTGTTTGACGAAATGCCACAACCAGAAAAGTTTTAAAAAGACACCAAAACCGTGATGATCCTTGTATAATGTCTTGGGATCATTACACCCTGCGTATTCTAGACCGGAGAGAAATAAAACTTCGGAACAGAGCCATCGCTTAGGTAAAGGTGCAATTGAAGTACTTTAGTCCTGAGGAGGCCACTTGGGAGTTGGAGGGAGATTTGCGGAAATCTCATCCAATCATGTTCCAAGAAAGGGACGAACATTGAGGACAATGTTTTATTGAAGGGAGAAAGGATGTGACATCCCCCAAAACAAAGTATTTTTGAAATTAATTTTTTTTTTTGAAAATTATTTCATTTTTAGTAAATTCAAATTTGGAAAATTTTTGCCATTTATGGCAATTCCGAATTCGAATTTACTAAAAACGGAATAATTTTCCAATAAATTTTTAAATTTCAAAAATAGTTTATTTTTGGGGATGTCACATCCTTTCCCCCTTCAATAAAACACTGTCCTCAGTGTTCGTCCCTTTCTTGGAACATGATTGGATGAGATTTCCGCAAATCTCCCTGCAACTCCCAAGTGGCCTCCTCAGGACTAAAGTGCTTCCATTGCACCTTTACCTGAGCGACGACTCTGTTCCGAAGTGATATTTCTCTCCGGTCCAGAATACGCGGGGGTTCCACCTGGAACTCGCCTTCGGGTTCCACCTGTACCAAGTTCCAATCAATCATATGAGTAGGGTCATGAACATACTTTTTCAACAAAGAAACATGAAATACATTATGAATTCTTAGATTAGCTGGGAGTGCAAGTTGGTATGCTATGGGTCCAATTAAAGTTAGTATCTCGAAGGGCCCACAAAACCTAGGTGCCATCTTGGCATAGTTCCCTAACTTCAATGAACTTTTTTGAGCTTTGACCTTCAAATACACATGATCTCCCACCTGAAATTCCAAGTGTCTTCTTTTTCTAACAGATTCGTTACTTGGATGGCATAAAATTGACATCCCTTTCTCATACATTTCTTGAGTTGCATCGTTGAAACTTGTCTAAATGATACATGTTTTGGTATACCTTGGGCTGTTCTAGTAGTGCCAAAATCATCTTTATAGTTAAGTAACTTTGTATAACAATCTAGTACTGCTTTGTGCTGTTCCAACCAATCCATCCCGATAATCATATCGTAAGATCCTAGTGGTAGGATGTTCAGATTTGTTCTTATATTTTGACCATCTAAGTTGAACTCAAGATCAGAAATAAATTCAACTACTTTCCTTTTAGTTCCTATTGCTAGTTGTACCAACCATGTTTTTGCGTGCTTCAATTTCTTAAGTTTGTTTGACTCTACTACATCAAGAGTAATATAACTTAACGTAGCTCCAGGGTCAATTAAAACAGAAATTTGAGAGTTATTGATTTTACCTTCGATCTCTACCAAAGAGGATTGGTGGTCATCTTGTTGACCATCTATGGCTACATTTATCTGATGCAGGCTTCTATCCATGCCACCCACCGTCGAGGCTTCCTGCAAATTATGAACAACAGTTATGTTGGATGAAATTAAACATGGATAGTTCCTCCTTAGATGAGGTTCTCCACATTCCCAACACTTTAATGGTTCACAGAAGCTGTCCCCAAACTTCTTCATTCCCAGATTTACCAGTTTACCGTTGCCTTGCGTATTCAGATGATTTGAGTGAAAATATTTTCTCGGAAAGCTTTTTGCTGCATTCCGATAAGGAGCTGGCTGGTATCCCTTATTCTGCTGGTTCATTCGATCTTGTTTATTATCCTTCCAGGCATTGGGAAACTCTACCCACTATTTATACTGGTCATAGCACATTCGTGCTTTCCTGAATACTTCACTCAAGGATTTGGGGTTGTCAAACTCAATTCTGTCCCTGTAGGACTGTGGTAAACAGCTTAAGAATTGCTGGATTTTTACCTTATCCTCTCAGATGTACGATACGAACCTTAGTAGTTCCAAAAATTTATTTATAAGGTCCTCCATCGTCTTCTGTCCAAGTCGTAACTCATAAAAATCTTTCGTTTTCCTTTCATAATAGCTTTCAGAAAGGTATTGTTTCTTGAAATACTTCTTAAAGTCAGACCACTCCAACTGTTTCTCCTTTAGGCCCTTGGCCAATTTCAGGTCTTTCCACCAAATGCTGGCCTTCCCTTTCAGATTGTAGATGGCCATTCTGACCTTCATATTACTGGAATAGTGGTAAACCTAATAATATTAAATTAAATTAGTATTTTATTAGATCAATTTTGACGAACTGTTCCAGTGGAATATCCATGACGGTTTATAGATTGTATTGGTATCATAGTAGGTTTTTCTTTTGGGTATTTGTGGGGAGTTACATGATCCAAGAATTATCTTAAGGAGAATTCATAGAAACCCTAGCCATGGTAGACGAGTCTGTTCACAATAACCCTTGAGATCCAACGTAAGAGAGATTTGAGTTGTTGGAAGCACAAGTTGCTAACATCAGTCACAATATGAACCTCCTCATGGTGGCTCTAGCAAATAATATAGGACCGTTTGTAGATGGAGGATCTAACTCAAATAACAGATCAAAGGGAAAATCAGAAGATTAGGAAGACTTAGGAAAGGAGTCATGGAAAGAATCCAAGAAAGAACAACCAAGTTCGAGTGTCGTGAATCCTTCACAGTCCCTATTCAATATGGAAGTAAAAGTGGACATAAATCCATAACAAAGTGAGATAGATGCATTAAAACTGAATCATTGGTTGCAACAAATCGAAGTTTATTTTATCGTTCACCAGATAGAGGAAGAACACAATATTTCATTTGCTAGATTGAAGTTAGAGGTTCATGCTTTAACCTGGTGGGAAATCCACACAGAAACACTTAGGATGGAGGGTGATCCACCAATAACTAGATGGGAGTACTTCAAAACAATCATCAAGTCCCAATTCTACCCTATCGAGTATGTAGAGGACCAATGGATCTAGTGGCACTATTTCAGGAAGAGGTAGGGGCAGAGTGTACACGAGTACACCACCGAGTTCAGAAAGATGGTCATCATGTTGGGTATCTCTCCCAAGGACCTATATTTACTCCTCAATTATCTAGTGGGTTTACACAATCATCTACGAAAGTAGGTGACGTTCTTCAAGCCAAGGATGGTGGTTGAGGCTTGTGTATAGGCACAATACTTGGAAAACATAGGCCAAAAGAAGGGGAAACCAAGTGGTTTGAAGTAGAAAGGGAACTAGGAAGATTCCAAGGAGGGGAAGATGAAGTGGAAAGGGGGAAAATATAAGAAGACAACAACCACTGCACACTAGAAAAAAGATCCCAAAAACCATTGCAATCATTGCAACATTGATGGTCACATTGAGGAAAAATGTTGGAAACTACATCCATAGATGAACCCAAATAATCACAAGAAGGAAAGAAAGAAAAAGAACCTTCTAGCCAAATATTCAAATAATCAGGTTGAAAGTAGCTTAGATGTTGATGAAAATATTGTCTTCACATCTCTGCAGAAGGAGGTGAATATGAGTAGCCCTTATCACTAGGAAGAGAAGGACACGACCAAGCTCTTCCACATCAAGATTCAGGCCAAGAAGACCAAAATGGATGCTCTGTTTGACTCTAGTTCATAGGGTAATATCATAGCAATGAATCTGGTTAAGAAGCTTGGATTGGAGGTTCATAATCATCATAGCCCCTATCCATTGGGTTGGGTAAACAAGGATTCAAATATGAAGATAACAAAATAGTGTAAGATTAAATTTTATACTAGTGTTGATTTTATTGATGAAGTGGAATTGGATGTAGTACTCCTTGATGTATGTGGTGTAGTGTTTGGAAGCCCTTACATGTATATGATGGATGCAATATTCATGTGGAGAGCCAAACAATACTGACGGATCAAGGATGGGAAGTCCTACATCATCAATGCACATAAAGACAAATCAAAGATCTCATTGGTAAGTGTCAATCAAGCCAAGAAGTTGATTAGTTCTAGTAAGGAATATGTTTTACTTTTCTTAAGAGAAAATCAGTCTGATGATGAGTCAATGAGAATGAAGGCATCCTTGGAGAGGTGTACTAAAGAATAGAAACAACATTTGGAGGAGTTTCTATAGAAATATAGAGGAGTGTTCCAGGAGCCTAAAGGGAAGTGGATCATGAAATACAATTGTTTCCAGATTCCCCATTGATAAATATTGGGCTGTATAGACAGTCTCTTCTGGAAGTGAATAAAGTGAAGAATCAATTGCAATAATTTTTGGAGTAGGGTGTAATTATACGAAGCACCTCATCTTGTGGGTCACCCATCATAATTTTTACCAAGAAGGATGGGACTTGGAGAATGTGTATCAATTACATGGCATTGAACAAGATTACACCGAAGAATTGATACCCCCTACCAAGGATCAATGATCTATTGGAATAGTTGCAACATGTCAAGTACTTCACTAAGATGTATTTGAAATTAGGATATCACCAGGTACAAGTCAAAGAAGAAGATACCTGGAAGATTGCCTTCAAGACAAGGAAATGTTTGTATGAGTGGTCAGTTATGCCATTAAGTTTATGCAATGCACCAACTATATTTATGAGACTAATGAATGATGTTTTACGCCCTTATTTAGATTAATTTGTTATTGTCTATTTGGATGATATACTGGTTTATAGTGGTTCGTGGGAGAAGCATATGTCACATCTTATGCAAGTGTTAGAGACTCTGAAAAAGCACCAGTTGCTGGAAAATATCAAGAAATGTGAGTTCGCTTGGTAGTGTTTGGTGTATTTTGGGGTATGTTATCGGTGGAGGGGAGCTCAATATAGATACCACAAAGATGGAGGCCATCATGAAAAGACCAATTCCTACAAATGTCACTGAAGTTAGGATTTTTGTTGGGGCGACCCAATACTTGCAAAAGTTCATAGATTCATTTTCAGCGGTAGTTGCACCACTCCAAACCATAACAACCAATGGTAAGAGTTTCCAGTGGGGGAAGAATTAGCAGAAGGATTTTGATGAGCTAAAAATAAAGATCAGTCAAGAACTACCAAACTTGTAGAATCCTTTCAAAGTGGAAACAAATGCAAGTGGGTATGCCATGGGAGTAGTATTGATGCAGGGAGGAAGGCCTGCCTACTATCATTATGAAATATTTCATGGGGAAATTCTAAACTACCCTACTTACGACAAGAATCTCTATGCCTTGGTACAAGATGTCAAAAAGTGGAAACACTATCTGATGGGAAAGGATACCATTATCATTAGAGGAAATTTCAAATCAAAATGGTCCTTCTAAGAAAAAATCAATAAATTGATAAAATAATGCCATGTAGACATTTTTTTAATATATTAATTCTATATTTTACTTTTATCAAAGCTGCCCAAAATTATTTCACTTTTTTCAAAGCTACCCTGCCCTGAATATCTATTTTATATTAAATCAATATTTATGAGGACGAATTAAATGGCATTAAATCGTTTGATTTGTTGCTGGATGTGTTAGTACACGATTGAATATATATTTTATATTAAATATTATTTATGAGGATGAATTAAATGACATTAAATAAATTATGTGTTGCTAGATGTGTTACTACAGGTTGTAGGTGCATCTGTAGATGCATAGAATAATCGAGATATGCAGGGGAAGTTGCAACAAATGACGAGGGCTCCTCTCAACCTTGCTTCATCTGCCACTGTTCACAAAAATTCACGTGAATGTGCCATGGATTGGAAACCTTTCTCTTATCGACCATAATTGGCAAAAAATGGCACGAATGGAATTGCATTGGAAACCCTTCTCTCATGTTTTCAATTTTTCCTCGAAGATATCATACATTTATTTTTCGAATTTAGCCAAACGTGGCATTTATTTTTCGAATTTAGCTGATCGTGGATTGATGACCCTGGTTCTCTTAAAAAATTCATGGGTTCCAATGGATATCTCCAAAAATCCATCCAAATTTCATGGTTTCGATTGGATCTCTCTAAATTTCTGTCCAAATCTGGTTCCTGGACCATTGATGACAAAAATTGGCGTGAATGCGATCGAAATGGAAACCCTCAAATTTCAGATTTTGGATGTAAAAGATCAATTTTTTGTGGGTTTAAATTATTTTGGACTTTTATTTAACCTTTTGTTTGAACCCCATTTCATTCCATGGTGGTCATTCTATTTAGTGTTCAACTGGAAGCGAGCAATTTTTGGCCAGTTTCAACTCAGAAAGCGAGCAATTTTTGGATGGTTTCAACTCAAAGGGTTGTTATGTACAAAATTCTTTGGTCCAATTGATACCTTTCTCAAACACATGGCATATTTATTCTGATAGGTATGCTTGTTATTGTTCTCTCACTGTTTATTTTTTTGCTTTGGAAAATTCTATCCAACTTGCAAATTACAATTCATTTTTAAGTGATGGTGGGGGAAACTACTTGATATTTGAGGATGCAATCACAACCAGTAAGCAAGCCAAGAAGCCATGGTGGAATGGTGTATTGCGTGTAAGACTGTGTGTGTTTGCATGTACAGAGTTAGATTAGCCAAAAGTATCCTTAAGAAGAACACATTACTGGACACCTCAGTTTTGAATCAGAAAAATAAATTTGATGAATCAGAATGTACACCTCAGTTCTATCGGAAAAAATGTTCATTTGACATTCCTCTTCCATAAGTAAATAGTTTTGTAGTTACAACATAATCGACATAAAAAAAGAGAACATCAATTATCCTTTATACAATTATGTGTTTTTGGAAACAATGGTACATGCAAGAGATGTGAAGGCTGCATTCACAGGGCATGATCATTTAAATGATTTTTGTGGAAAGATTAGGGGAACTAAGTTGGAAAGAAAGATTACTTCTCCATAGTAGAGTGCTACGAGTTAGAAAATGTTAAAGTACCATGAAAAATACTATAAAATAAAGGATAATGTAGATGAAGTATGGGATGAAGTGTTGAACCAAGCTCAAATAGTAGGTGCTCGTTTGGAAGTATCCAACCATTCCAACTAATGTCCTTACAGTTGTTGAGATTATAGGTAGAAATGAGGTGTCCATGGATGCCAAAAGTATCCTTAAGAAAAAAACATTACTGTTTTTACAAGAGCAGTTGAAAGCATCTTATGTATAAATAAGAAGGCTTATTGATATCATTGATTAGAAGTGCAAATTGAGTATGCTATCTTCCTATAATGAGAACACCTAGTTGATTCCCTAGGCCAATCATCTTGATCAAATGGAGTAAGAAAAGAATTTTGTGGATGATATTAATTCCTTCATTTAGCCACGTACAATTTACGAACTTATGGAATTATTAGAGCCCTTTACCACCATTTTGGAGAAGCCAACTACTCTAAAAGCTAATCTGCACAATATTTCCTATAGGTCTATGACATAGTTAGATTAGCATGGAAAAATGTTAAACCACATTTAAACGGTCATTTCTATTCTTTTTTTGATAGCTTCCATGAAATTTAATCAACTGTGTTGCAACCTGATTGATATTTGGTGCTTCTAATGACCAATTTAAATTTTAAAGGCTTCCTTTGAAGTTTGCATGGATGGTGGACTACCATTGGTATTGTCAAGAGGAAAAATGACTTCTTGTGAGGGGAGGCAAATGGGATCCATTGCTAGTCGATGGTTGGAAGCAATAGCATTCGAATATGAAGAGAATGTCCCAACAATCAATGACCTATAAAGTGGAGGCAAATGAGTCTATTAGTGTTTTACAAACACAAATGGTAATCCTTGTAAGCTCAAAAGAATAGAAGAACCCTGACCTAGTGAGTAAATATTTTATAGGTCTATACAAAATTACAAATAGAACACTAAAGGTAGTTACTGGTTCGACGATCCCTTGTGAAGAAAATCCAAGGTAAATCTTCCATGGTAATCTTGGGTAAACCCTATATAGACTTTACAACTCTAATTGATGTTTGTTTCTATATACATTTCATTCAAATTTTAATGGACATTTTTTTAAGGAGAGAAGCTTTGAGACAAGTGTCATATCTATTTTCTTGTTTGGTGTAATTTGTACTTCATCTGTATATTGTAGATACTGTGAGGAGAATGAAGGAAAGATAATAAGTTTTTTGAGTCAAAAAAATGTTGATTTGACATTCCTATTCCATGAGTAAATATTTTTGGCAGTTCCAGCATCGTTGACATCAACCAAGAGAACATTAGTTGTCCTTTATACAATTCTGGGTTTTTGCAAACAATAGTATAGGAAGGAGACATGAAGGATGCATTCACAGGGAATGATCATTTAAATGATTTATGTGGCATGCTTAGGGGAAGTGAATTGGAAAGCAAGCTAAATTCTCCCTGGTAGAGTGCTACGATTTATAAAATGTTGAAGTACCATGAAAACTACTATAAAATAAAGCCTAATGTAGATGTAGTATGGGATGAATTGTTGAACCACGCTCAAACAATATGTGCTTGTTTGTAAGTATTGCCAACCATTCCCACTAATATCCTTAAAATTGTTTGGTTTATAGACAGAAATGAGGTGTCCATTGATGCCAAAAGTATCGTTATTTGAAATGCATGACTAAGTTCACCCTTCATTTCAAGAATGTAATATGATGAAGAACCTGTAATCATGAGGTCTTCTACGATGAAAATAGAAGCAAACTAAAACTATGTTGATTCATAGCAACCCAACTACAAGGAAATATCTATTGTAATGGATTCAAAGATAGATGAAAAGAAGGGAGTTGGCTACAGAAAAATCTCATAGCCAATCAATTTTAAGGGTAAAAAATCTTTAGAGAAAAGTAAGAAGATAAGAGAACATGCCAATAGAGGTGTTACTGTAGATACAAGAAGGCTCATTCCATTTTTAGGAGAATGGCCACTTAACTATCATGAATGAAGTTCTGTATTAGACATGCAGTCCACCGTTTTCTTTGTTGAAAGAGTAGTAGAAAATGGAACTTTGACAATGTTAACAAATTAAGGAAACACATACCTTTAAAATATTTTCCCAAAAGAAAATTTCTATCTCTCTTTTAAGTGTCTCGACTCTCAAGGGAAAGGGAAAATCCCAAAAGGCTGCTTTGCATCCCCATCTTGAGTGAAGTATTTCTATGAATACCTTTCATATCAGGTGTCTTCGAAAGGCAAAGCCAAGCATAACATAACCAACTACAATACTGATGCATGGAATCTAACAACATGTATAGGTCCATTGAATTTTAACAACGTTGATGCTGATTTCTAGCCCTAGATGCAGGTTCACCGAATTTTGTCTGAATCACCTTGGATAAACATATCCTCAAGTAAAATATATATTAGAGATGGGAATGATGGCATAATAAGCATAGCCCATTAACTTTGAAGGGGCATAAACATACATTTATTGAACACTAAAATTGTTTTACAAACTAATTGATGCTTTACTTATATAACAACACTTCATCCAATATTTAGAATGAATCATTTCACTTAAATAGGGTTGATGAATGTGGAAATCAACTAGCAACGTATCTTAGCTGGCAGTCAAGCTAGACAAATGCATTACTTGCAAGATACATGTATCAAACTAATAAGAGAAAAATATTACCAAATAAATACATAAAGGATCAATCAAACTTGTTTAAATTCTGAAAAAAAAAATACCTTGCTACCATAGAAAATTTGTTGGACATATGAAAATCAATCAGAGTTAATAACCTATTAATTAACCATGAAGCACTCTGAAAAGTGTACACCAATATACTGTTTGTACAAAATTTCTACAATGATTCTTCTAGTAATGAGAATAGAGAAGCAATTGGCAAAATTGCTAGTATATAGAAAAATTGTGGTAAAGAGGTTACTATCACAATACATGATCCAGGATCACAATTATACGGTGCTTTGTTTGCAGAAGAGTTTCATTATCTAAAAGACAACAAAAAAAATGGAGGGTGTAAGCAGTTCTTTTATGGCTTTAAGAATAGGGTCTTTACCATCCTTGCTCTTCTTTCCTCTGAGGGAACCCTTCCAATTATTAACTTCATCAAGATTAAGGCTCTCCATCATCATATAGAACATGACAGTTAACCTACTCATCTGCCTCCAACACCTTCCCTATAAATAAACATGGCATCTCTGGCCTCAAATGTATACTCTGGCATACTGAACCAGAACAATGAAGATTTATTCAAATTTCCATTGGTTTTCCAACAAATTTTCCAAATTCTCTGAGTATTAAAGGAAGCCAATAATGAGTCATGGATTACTGTCTATTCAAAGTGTGCCTTTCAACTAGACTTTGACATTGACAAAAGTCGACGAGGAGCGTAAAGGCACGATCATCGCCAAAATATATATAGATGAATAAATGGACACGAGGAGTGCGTACTTATCCTTATTGACATGTTAGAGGAATGCAAGGAAAAAATAATTATAGCAAGAGTACTTCCTCTGTATTTGTGAATACCTTGTCTAAATTTCACGTGTGTTTATAGAACTGATGCATTTTATAGTATTTGTGCTATATTTGTGTAAGCAACTTGCTTGAAAATTTGGCGGTGTTATTATTTCTCTCATAACCAACTTGTTAAGCCCTAATATTGGCTCATTAACCCTTAATTGGGGAATATTAGATTAGTAATGTTATTTTATTTATGTCGGCTTTAGGCCATTAGTTGTAATTATACCTCCTAGTCTCCTATATATACCAAGGAGACATTTTCATT